>KK351507.1:19675-41790 GCA_000671755.1 Glossina brevipalpis
TTGCTCGGTGTGACCCATTTGTGTGTCCTGAGGATGATTATCATCCAACTTTTATGCTTAAGGTTGAGGTACTCCTTAAAATTAATAAGTGTGATCAGCAAGCATTGGGCACTAGGTATCTCTTTAATAAAACAAACTGTGATGTTCTAAGATCCTCTTCAACAGACAAGGTTTTGATTTAAACGTTCATGATATTGATGTTTCTTTATCTGTGTTTTATGATGGACTCTTATCTGCTATTGCAATGGCTGTTCAAGTTCGTTTTGCAGGTAGAAGTGTGTTAACGCATTATGATGGCCCAGCTTGGTTTAATCAGCAAGTGCGCCGTGTTCGTAAAAAGTATAAACTTACTGGCCGCGTTACGGACTTTACGGCGTATTCGAAGGCAAGGCATAAGTTCAACTGCCTTAAAGCGGAAGCATTTTCTAATTACATACAGATAATGAAAAATAAATTGATGGTTGACCCTAAATCCTTCTATAGGTTTGTTGATTCCAAGAAAAAGGTGAAAGGTTCAGCTACGGTAATGTCGTTTAATAATAATAAATCATCGAGTTGTGTGGAGATATCCAACTTATTCGCGGAGTTCTTTGTATCGTCCTATTCCTCGTCGCCATTATTAACTGATAATTATCCATATATGCTGGTTTCATTTGATATTTTTCCTGATATAATGCTTTCCGAGGAAGAAGTGTACTGCGAACTATCTACTTTGAAAATTTCTTTCCATCCAGGTCCTGAGAGAATTCCCTCTTGCATCCTGCGTCATTGTGCAGATTTATTTTATGTTCCTCTAACTAAGATATTTAGTAATTGTTTATTAAAAGATTATTTTCCCCAAATCTGGAAAACAAGTGTTATTTTCCCACTCTATAAGAACGGATATAGGAACTCTATCGAGAATTATAGAGGGATTGCAAAATTAAGTGCGTTACCGAAACTTTTTGAATCGCTTGTGTCAAAGAAAATCTCGTCGGCAATATGTTCTATCATTTCAACATGTCAACATGGTTTTCTGAAGGGAAGATCAACTTCAACTAATCTTCTAGAGTTAACTTGTACTGCGTTTCATGCCTTCTCAGAATTTATGCAAACTGATGTTATCTAACTCGTTCGACAGGGTTCCTCACAATCTTCTTATTCATAAATTAAGGTGTTATGGATTTTCTGATAGTATGGCGTCATGGTTTAGTAGCTATTTAATTGGTCGTTCCCAGAGGGTTTTGTTTAACTCGGCGTTATCGCGTGAAATCTTAGTTGCCTCTGGTGTTCCTCAGGGTAGTCACCTGCGCCCTCTTTTGTTTGTCTTGTTTGTTAATGATTTACCTTTGTGTATTCATCATTCTCAACTTTTAATGTTCGCAGATGATGTGAAAATTCATTTATCATTTAAGTCTATCGATCAGGTATGCTTACTTCAAGCTGATCTTTTGAATTTGTACACTTCGTGTGAGGCGAATGGCATGCCATTCAATTTAAAAAAATGTAAGAAAATGTCGATGGCTTGGTCGGTAATCATACCCATCTGCTATGTTGTTAATGTTTATGCACTTGAAAATGTTGATTGTTTTAAAGATTTAGGGATCATATTTGATCCTAGACTGAAATTCATTCTTCATATCGAGGCTGCTGTTAATAAGGCTAAATCTCTGCTTGGTTTTATTAAACGATGGTCTAAGGATTTCATCGATCCTAAACGATTATACGCGTCGTTAGTAAGACCGATTCTGGAGTATTCTGTTGTTGTTTGGTCACCAAGTTACAAGTACTATATCGACGCGGTGAAATCCATTCAACGTGATTTTTTGGCTTTTGCTTTACGCGATTTGGGTTGGGATATTAATTTTTCCCTCCCACCTTATGAAGATATGTTGAAAGTTATCAATTTAACGTCACTTATTAAACGTCGGGAAATGTTAGCGGTTATGTTCATGGCGAAGTTAATTAAGAGTGAGTTATCTTCGCCCGTCTTACTTGGTAACGTGTGCTTCAATGTACCTTCGAGAACCTCTAGGCATTTTGTGCCATTAAGATTATCGCAGTGTCGCACAAACTACCTACTCTATAATCCGTTCCGAGTCTTTTGCAAATTGTTTAATGATTACTCCGTTCTATTTGATCTGTCTGTTCACTCCGCTAATCATATCAGAAATATGATAATGAGATATTAGTTGTGGGATTATCCGATTATTTGTTACTAGTTATTTTTTACTATATAGTAGTTTATTGATTACAAAAATTGTACAATTTGTATGATTGTATCACTGTTTTTATATAATATGTAGTGATTATATAGCACTGAGGGAGTGATTAACTTTTATTTTTTTTTTTTTTTTAGCGTCTATAACATTTTTTTTATAATGTATAATGGTACGCTTAACTTTATTCCTAAAAATGTTTATTTTTTCTTTATATATATACAAGAGTATTCAAAACTTTTTTGAATATTTAATAATTTTTGTCACTTTTCAACTTTATTTTATTAAATATTTGTAATTTGTAATAAAATATTTGAAATAAATACTTGAAATAATAAATAAATAAATAAGCCTAATCACAAGTGCATATATACTTTGTGAATAATGGTTTTAATTGTCTTCCACTCTCACCATGTACTGCCTATGCTTCCTTTTCTTTTTAATTGACTACAAATATTGGTTCGCCACTGTTGTATTACAGCTGCTTCTATTCCTTGATTGAGAGCAAACGTTAGTCCGGTTCGTGTGGTGATGAAGTTAACAGATGCAATCATCGTACTATGAGGCTGGCCATTTGTGAAAAGAGCCCCATCGAAACATTACTTGATTTGTGCCCCCATCGTAAAGTTATTCTCGATTGAAAATTTTCGTGATTTACAGGAAGCTTTACATTTTCTGCTTAATTTAAAAGATGATGCTGATAAATCTTTACGCTCGATGAGCGATGATTATGTTACGATATCCAAAGTTCAAATTACCATGACTCAAACTAAGCGAGCGAGAAGTTGAAGCAAACACTGCGCATATCAAAACATATAGTATCCTGGATTTTCAGTAAGACCGTAGCAAAACACGCCCAGAGAACTTTAGCGGTGTGCAAGATATTTCGCAAGGAACTTCGAGTCACAAATGTCATTGTTCTGTAGGCAAAACAAACAACATGACCCATTAAGTGCACTTGTGCGCGCTTCACTGTTTTGCCTCTAATTACAAATGTTGGTCAATATTGTTTACACTTTTAACGCAATTAAGTTCATCAAAAATAGTAAGCCTTCTATTGCGAAGTTTCCGACTTACCTTTTTGATGCATTGGTCTAAGCACTATGACCTCCTTTCAATAATCCGAAAGCGCAGAGAAATAAAAGTCATATTATGATTTACATTACTATTAAATCTTGACTATAATATAGTACGTATACTTGAGAAAAATAACACGAAAGTTATTTTTTCTTTTGTTGAACAAACAATGCAATTAAGTTTTGTACAAACTTCGTTCTTACATTTTATTTATATGTTATTTTATTTCTAGCGACGCTGATGTTGTTGTGCGAAAACAATGCTGAATTTGTGTGTATTTCTGATTTAATTGGTGCAATTAAAGTCAAGTTGTTTGAGTCAAGTAAAGCAGACTATCATTATATGTTTGAAGCAGAAAATTGTGCCAACTAATCCAATATTTCTGCATTCGCTCAGTATGCCGAAATATTTGTGAAGTAATATTTGAAATGGAAAAAAATGTTTGCGTAATACCTTCTTCTATTATGATATAGGAATTGTTACAGGGATGGATAAATGTGCTTAAGTCAACTTAGAATATAATTTTGATTCAAAAAATGAATTTCAATCGAGTGCCATGATAAAGGATTGTCCATCCAAGTGTCCACCTAATGTTGTGGGTATGTATATACGTCCTTAACTATATATATATATATATATATATATATTTTAACTGGCAACAGCGCCAGTAAACTTGTATACGCTTAGCCAGTATATTTTTGACAACAATCAGGTGGACTGAAAAGTTTCTAGGCTGATACATAAATGACGCTACGAGTATTACATCCGTAGTGGTAAAACTGACATACTAATTGTGCAACAGCTGTCAAATTTATAAACGTGTCTTTTGAAAGTTAGGGCTAACTAAAAATTATATAGATTTAATACTAGTAGCGCCATTTATGTGTCAGCCTACAAACTTATAGATTTACCGGCTAAAACCAATACTGTTCGATTGAAATTAAAACAATTTTTTCATCATAAATCGCAATGAGGCTACGGTTAATAGCGGAGAATTTTTAACTTATATTTCGAACCATATATGCCATATAAGTTCGGTTTCCTTTACGGACATAAACATTGACTATTGCTTCCGTAATAAATTCATGCTCCTTTCTAAATCAATACTAATTAATGGTTGAAATTAAATAGTATTTCCTACATTTCCTTGACCACTCCTAGTATTTCCTAAATTCTTGACCATCAACATTTGGCAAGGAATGACAAGTAAGTATGGAAAAGCTTTCTTAGTCTTATTATTATATTCACCATCGAAGGTGATTTCTTCATTTTGTTATTAACGCTCAAAAGAGAGACCATAAAGCTACAAATTTATAATCTATTCAATTCTGGCCGTTTGTCCATTCGTCTGTGGTAAACATTCTCCTGGCCGCAAAAATGAACATATTGACTTAAAAATTGGGGCAAATAGTGAAAGTTTTCGTACGCAGGCTGGTATTGAAAATGGGATAAATTGGTCAAAGAAGACTGCCGCAGTGAAATATAAACCGGAAACACCTCTTTTTTCGAAGGCAAAAAAAAGTTGGATATTTTTCTCATTACTCATAAACTATAGCAGATAGATCTATAAAGTTTCCACAATTATTGCGCTAACTATTTCGCAATATCTATGCAAACATAGAAAGGATCTAACACACCCATCAGATATAATACCGTATTGAAATGAATTTTTTTTTTTTGCAAAAACGTTCGTTACTTCAAGCAAGAAGATTCAAAGATCCTATAAAGTCTATAATTTTTTGATCAGTGTTAAGTTCAAAATCCAACGTTCGTCCGTTTGTTTATCTCTCTGTTTGCTTACTTGTGGTATATCCACGGTAACCATTTCACTTTTCGAAAAAACTATGATTTGTGGATCAAATCTGGCAAAAGCACTGAGAGTAATAGCATGTACATTAGCATACCTGATGAGCCACATTGGTCAGAGGATTCCTACAACATTCCATAAAAATATGAAAATCTGCCACGCCTATCAAATACTATAGAGCATCGAAATTGAGCTTTTTTGAGCTTTTTTTAAGATAAAAATGATGTGTACAAAAGATAGGGCGCAGCCGAATACAGTTTTCTTACTTGCTTTTAACTAAAATATTGTATTTTATGTGCGCTTACACTTCACAGTGCTTTAATGCAAATAATTGTTTTCATTAACATCTTAAGCCGTTTTCTTTGTTAGTATTCTCGGACGTTTCACGCCAATGTCTCTTCTCCCTTACCGAGAGAAACTTGCGCAAAAAACCGCGGCATGCGAAGGACATAAAACTTTCAAACAATTTGGTCGGCACGATATAATCCCGTTACGAAAATTTCGGCAAAATTAAAACAGTTGTACCTTACGGTGGGAAAGATAATGATTAATACATTGCTAGACTTCGCGAAGACGTTTTAAAAATTAAAATCGTCACCGCCCGTCTTGTTCGAAAAAAGTTTAAAAATTTTCAAAAAAGGCAATTGAAATGGGACACTTAAACATCAATAATTGAACCTACGTGTAAATTCGGCAAATATGTGTGACATTCGTCTCATACTAAATAGCGACAAAGAAATGCTTTTTTCCAAAGTGGTGGCTTAGAATTAGAATTTTAAGAAATTCCAACGACTCCTTCAATGCGAATAAAAATTTTAGCCAATTTTAAACAACCCAAGACAGTTCGAGAAAATTCTGTAGAAAATATTGGATAATCGTTGTTTATACGAACGTAAGTGCGTTATTGAAACAAGTCAAATATAACGAATAGTTCAAAATCTCTGCTTGTTTTTTAATGGGATGTACGACTGTCCGGACATTTGTACACATGTCTGAGCTAAGCCTAGGGAGCTAAGCTAGGCATCTTTCCTCGTACAATGCTTGGTCGTCTACTCCTTTGTTTGCGTTTTGGTCCTTTTATCTAAAATTCTTACATAGTAGAGCATAAATAATGAAGCAGACGGAATGAGCAGAAAAAATACAATAGAAATGTATTGAGAGAAAATGACCTTTGGATTTACCTGTATTTTAACGAATAATGTTACCAATGTGTAAAGAGGATTTAATGAGATGTGAAAAAATATTAAATCTTTATCACTGTTGGGCCAAAGATTATTTTAAAAAAATCGTAAAAATCGTTCTCTAGAACTGGTTTTATTACTTCTGCCTTTTTTATATGCACTACATGTTAATACTTGTACTGTACATGCATACATACATTTTCCGACATGACTTTCAATAATTCTATACCACACTTGCAAAGTTATATTTAAGGGTAGAGAGAAAAAGTAAAAAATCCAGAAAACAATGTACTTTTCCATTGAAAACTTTACAAATATATTGCGAATTATTCCGACTAATGCGACAAGATACCATTAGAGAATACGTTGCTAATTTCTAAACTACAAATTAGAATGTATTGCTTTCGAATTTTCTACGCTAACTAAATAAGACGAGAGAGAGACAGTTTATAATCGTTTTTTTTTTTTCATTAAAATTTTCTTTTAATTTTACTATTAAAAGAAAGCATCGGGAAATGAGCATTATCTCTTGCAAAAAAATTATTTTTTTTTACGAGATTCCCTCGGCTTTATCTCTCAATTATTTCAATTTATTGCCTTCACATTTCATGATAAGGTTCTCCAGTGAATCAATCTTATTAAATACTCTACACCACTTTCCCTAATGGAGTTTCTCATACGAAGACCTACCCTTCGTAAAATTAATTTTTATGTCAAATTACTAAGGGAATTCATTTTAATTACCATATAACTTACTTTACTTTTCAGAAGTCTTAGGTGGTTAAAAAAATTGTCCGATTCGATTCAAATTTTTCATTTTAATGTTAGATTCTAAAATATTAGTTTGTACCGTTTTTGATATGTAAAGGCTTTTTTCAAATATATATATATAACAATCCGAAACGAATCTAAGAATAAGAATAATATGTTTTAGGGAGAAGTGCACATTCTCAAGATTTTAAGCCGGTTTATTTCTGCCGTTCTTTCCCTCTGTCTTCTGTTATTGGAAAGATCGACTTATTTATTTAAATTGATTATTTATTTATATAAACTACGTATACCGCCTCATTGAGTGCCACAGCTAAAGTTTGAAAATGGCTGCAATTCATAGTTCACAGTTCATAGCAGACATCGATCTTGAAACGAAAATTAACGTTTAGCAAGGCCATCTAAAAAATTAGTGCAAAAATAGTCCTGATAGATCACTTAATCTATCTATGTGACTAGAATTAATACCGGAAATTATAAGAGTTGTCTGAACTAAGATGGATGTCTTCCGACTTAAGTAGGAAAAAAAATTTTTTTTTGCAAAAGTCGAATTTTTTCATCAACGTTGTCTTCATCAAGGATGACGCTCGGCTAACATTTGGCAGGGTCACCACTCGAAATTTGATTTAAGCAATTTTACTATTTTGCATATGCGAACCCAACAACTTGCAGTCAGATTTCTCATGCCTAAATCTCGACTGAATATATGACAAACACGATTATAGGTTTCGGATGTCCTGATTGATTATCAAACTGCATGTTCAATATAAATAAATTTTTTGTGAATACTTATGAACCCCCCATAACAAACATATTCTTCAATTCGTCTTCATGGATAGTCTCCTCAAAGAAGAGAAAAAAAAAACCCTAAAAGTGAGTAAATCTCTTCGATGTCATCAAAAACCTCACTCAATGGAATGTCTTATCACTCCACAACAAACAAAAACAAATTCCATCATGCGTAATAACGTGTTTAAATTTTATGTCGTGCTATGAGTTGACCTTTAGATATATAAATCTCTTAATGCGTTAACCCTCACGCTCGTTGTTCTCCCGTTATTGCTCTTAGAGGCGTTACTTATCGGTTACTTCAGCCATTACTTCAGCCATTACTTCAATTGTTATTTAACATTTCACATAGGAACATAGTAGAGTTCTGCGCTTGTACACGTAAAACTAATATTTGTGGCGTGTGTCTAACTGCCTTTATCTGCTTTAAAATGCTAAACACAAGTGTTTTACAATACATCTGCATAAGTTTGTATGCGGCTCCTTTATGAATTAACAGTGTGTTTCTCTACGTCAAGGATGTTAACTGCACATGCATATTAAATGCATACAGAATACAACAGCAACAAGAGCTTAATGACTTCAATTATAAAGAAGGTTGAACTATTTTATTAAAAGTATTCACTGAAAGTTGAATAATTTATTTAGTATGCAAAGCACAGTTTTTACAATAAGGAACTGGTAATCCGGAATTTATTACTCTTGATTTCACTAGCCTTAGCATTTGAAATGATGTAATGACTTTTCCTTTCATTGTTTCATTTAGTATTTATTTGTTAAAATTTATTATTTTCCTTTTTGCATTCTTTTTCATATGTGGTAGCCTGAGCAGAACAATTGTAAGCCCTGCAAAACAAATTCGACACGGCTCAAATATTTCGAAATGCTTATCGGCCAATAATTCAAAACTTGAAAGAAATGAAAAACACCTTGCAGCTCTACGCCTCCAAATTTGCGAATTTAACCGTCCAGCTAGTGAGGGTATTGAATTGAAAATAAACTGACGAGTGCGGAGGGTGATGTAATTTTTTTTAAGGATTCAAGATATCTTTTTTTATAAAATAATTTTTAAAAAATGTATAAATAATATAAAATGTAACTCATACATACTTCGAAATTTGTATACACGATATATTTTAAAATACCCCAGATTACAAAAGAGGCTATTCTGGCCGTGAGTACATCTAATACGTATCTCACCTTTGCTGTAAATATGCTGAAGACAAGAAAACATACAGTTAAAGAATATCTTCTTGGCTTTTAGCTTAATTTCGCTTTTATGCAATTTGAAATCTGTGAACCCATACAAACGATGGTAAAAAATGACATAACATACGGCCGATATATCCGATATGAATTTAATTTGACGAGTGTGACAGCATTATACTCTATGGTATTTCTCGTCCTCCTTTTTTTTTAATACAATAATACAATGCCCTTCGTGAGTAGAAAAAGGTGGCAGAAATCGACATAAAATTTACCAAAAACATGCAGGGTGCACGTAGTGTGAGATCGTCTATGTTAGTGTCAGTTTTCCTTTTGTTCGAAAATCAAATATGCAAAGCAGTGGCCTCTTTGCTATTTGCTTAGTGTAACGGTGAACCGTTAATTCTCGCATTCTTTCACTTTAACAATACAAAGGCAAAAGAATGCAAACCCGAGAGTCGATCAATTGAGATCGGCAAAAATTATATAGGCAGTCCATGTTAAGTTGTGGACGAATTAAGTGAATTGTCGTAATGTAGCCCTTCTTGCGTGCGTGAGAAAGTTAAAATCTTAAATTCACATTATTTTTAAAAACAAATTAAATCAGAAATATATAGTTGAACAAAAAATGCTAAACAACCAATGTATTAAATCAATGAATGATTTATAAGAGTAGCGAAATTTTGTATTTATTTTTTAATGTGTTTATAAATTCGAAAATTATATCTAATATGCTCTAATGTACTCAACTAAAGTGTAATGGAGGGAGGTTAGCGAGGCTAGAGTTTGGCACACGACGGAAGGACGTACGGGATATTTAATGGACGAATACGTGACGACGGACGTGTTTCTTTTTTTTTTAAATTAATTGATCCTATGCTTTTTATCTATTTTTTTTTACTTTTTCAGATAACGTCACCTGAGCTAGGCCTGGAAAATTAAAAACCCAGCTCGGTCTAAAACATTACAAACATTTATAGAGATCCTTTGAAAGTTTAAGCTTCTTTTGTTCAGTCAGTTGAAATTACGAAATTAATAAAACATTATCATTTATATATGTCTGCTTAAATGGCGATGATAAATACAGGTCTGAAGTTTAATGTGCGGACTATAAGGAATTTATCCGGCCGACATTGCTGGAAAACGGCTACAAATTCCGAAGAATTTTTCACAAAGACAATGCATTGTGGCCAAGTCCGAGACAAAAAAAGACTTAAAAAAATTTGTGCCATTGGCCGCGAATTTACAACCATTATAATCGATTAAATAACTAAACAATTTAAAATACGGATAATAAAAGGAAAAGCTAATGCTAAAGCGTTGATGTTAATATGCGTTCAAAGAGTAACTGTCACTGTCAAGAATAAACATTCGCGTAATTTAATTTGCTTCCCCGGGTGAATTCAGAAAGAGAGCACAAGACGTACCAAGGCGTGACCGCGAAAGAGTTGAATGACTAATTTCGGAGGAATGTCTTCAATTTAAGTAGACTCCTCAAATTTACTTCTTGATATTCTTCATTCCCTTTTAATCTTAAATCGAATGAATACAAATTTTTGTTCCGCTTGATGTCATCCACAAAGTAGCAGTTTGATTGTACTACTCGTTGACAGGCAAATGACGTTAACAGGAAGAATCTTTGCATTATTTTCCTAAACGCAACTAAGCGATTAAAAAAATCGTCATGCAGACGCTGTCGTTCGAGCAGCAATTCAACGTATTTTCTATGCATGATCGACCGACTTTTTAAGCATGGAGATGCAAAACCAAGTTCAAAATAGGAGTAAATTTTTATCTTCTTCGAAAGCATAGGCTTTAAAAAATCTGCTGCGGATCCAATTTCTTTCCATATGCACGACTATGCTGATCATAACCTTCTCGCTATGCACGAAACGTACCTACTACCGAGTCAGCATATTTATAATCAATTTTTACAATTTTAACACCTTCAGTGCTTTTTAAACGAGCTATATTATCAAATACCGAGCATTACACTAAATATACGATGACAGGTCTGCTTTGCATGTGTTACTAAAACAACGATCTTAAATCCGGACCACGAAATGGATAACCCTCTATATTCGGCCTGACGAATCTTTTTCGTAGTTATTTGCACATTTGCTAAAAACTTTTAAAGTAACTTTACGTTGGAATCATACCGAGATTTTATATGTCGATATAGTAAACAAAATTGCTATAAAGAGATAGAGATCTACAAAATAGAACAGTCTAGTGGCGCCACTTATTGGCTTCCCGAGTTACCTTCAAACCAGCTGTATTTTGCTTCTTGTATTTATTATTTATTTATTTATAATTATTTGTAATGTCCAAGAATCCTGATGCGCAATGATTCTGTTCTTTTGAGGACATCGATTTCCGGATGTGTCCTAAAGATGATTTTGATCGAAAAATTATTTTCGGCGAAGAGCGCCAAACTTTAATTCAACGGTTGCGTTAGTAGGCAAAATTGCCACATTTAGTCAAGTTAGTTGTTCAATACCTTCAAAGGAAGTCAATCATATTCACGAAAATGGAAGCCTTCATGCCCGATTTATCCTGATGCCATGTTTCTGTACTCATTCTCCCAGAACACAAGTCTAAGATAGGGCAAACTATACGAAGCGCTACCCTGCTGTGTTGCCACATATTGTGGAATAAATAACAGATCCTTTTGGCTTGTGCTGTGACGAAGACGAAAACCGCTTAATATAAAATCTTAATTGCACGTGAGTAGAAACACGCTTTCGAGGAAAATTGTTTACTACAAAGCATACATTAAGGAATATTTGAAGGTAAAATTTTTTAAAAAGTTATGCAGTATATACGAACAAAAGAACAAAATAATAATGAAAAAACTTTTCTTCTATTTAAATCAAAGCAAAGCAAAGAACTTTTGCTTTTGGTCAAAAATACATGAGGTAGTATGCGTTTAACATTACGCATTTTCTACATATTTCTGGGACAGATAGCAAAATTTTTTTTTTGTTTAACACAAAAAACAAAAGCAAGTACGCTAAAAACTGGTTGCGAAAAATTCATCTCTTCAAAAAATAAAGAAAATTTAAAGACTGCTGTTCCTTTCTATGCCAATTTTTTCTTTTGCGACAAGTTCAGCCATTGAAGATATTAACTTCAATTTTTATGGTAAGAGTGTGTGGTGGCAGAAGCTGGGCTTGTTTTATTTTTACGCCTGGCTAGCCTAGGTGCCACTCACCATAGAATAAAAAAATGAAATAAAAAAAGGTTTTTTTTTCATTTTTTTTTTTGTCAAGTATCAGTAAGAAAACCGGTTGTCTGTCCGTCATGTCTGGCTTGTGTCGGTCCCAGTCCCCGTACCCTACATCCCAGTTGAACCGGGTGTCCTCCTTTCCCTCACCATTTCCTTTCCATGGATTAAATTTACACAAACATGATTTTACTTTTCATTTGTATGAAAGATTATATTTCTTTATTCCTTTTTTTTTATACTTATATTTACTTATTCAAAAAGACTCTTATAATTTAAAATAAGACTTAGCTGTGATGCTGCCTGTTGTAGTTACTGTTATTTATTCTGTTACTATTGGTATCGCTATTGCTATTTGTTTTATTGATGTTGGTGTTGCTGTTATTTATCTGTGTTGTTTTCCCGTAGCAATTGTTTTGCTTTACTTTGCCACCAGTCTTTATCCTTCCTTTAATTTCATTTTTATAATAAAATATCCACACATTTTTATTGTTATTATCATAATGATAAAGGCACTGGAAATTTAAATTTTTTTATATTTGTAAAATTTCGCAATAATTTATCCTTAATTCTTCTATTTATTTGAAACAATTTTTTTTTCTTGCCATAATTTTCACTTTCACTCGTGAATCAAGTATTTTTTTTACTTTTTTCTTGGAATAAGTTTTTTTTTTCTGATAAAAAAAAATGCGGCCATGGTTTATTCTAGCAACTTATGCATACATGAAATATTTCGTTTACATTTTCAGGTTTTAATTTGCATCTGTTTTATTTGTGTTTGTTTGTATGCAAGTGCATGCACATAGATTGTAATATAATTTCACTTTTGTAATTGTATTTTTAATAATAATTCACACTTTCCTCAAGATTCAATCATACAACCGTTAGTATATATTCTTAACATGCTCTATGTGTATATATTTAATAATATATATATGCGACACTTAGTTCAATGCGGTGCATATTTCTACGGGTTATAAACATTTAGAAAATCTAATACAACCACTATGATGTGTGCAAAAAAAGGCACCGCGGTCTCCACATAAAAAAACAACAACAAAATGTAAAAAAATTTGTAATTTTTAATCGCTAGACAGTCCCGCTTGCTATGAATTCTTATTATCTTTTCACTATACTTTGAAATTTAAAAAGACTGTTTAATATCATTAGACTTTTCTCAATTTGCAAATTTAGATTTTTTTTTTTTTACTCTACACCACTCTTTCACTTGACAGGCAAAACAAGAATGACGCGATTTCTTATTTTTCATAAGCTTAATTACCTAAGCTCATCAAACAGACAATCCTTTCTCTATACGGACAACACGGACAATTTTCTCTCTCTTCTTTGATCTTCTCGTCTCGTGCAAATACCAGGTAGAAAATCACGCGATATTTGCAAGAAAAGACAAGATAAAAAAAGGAATTTGATTAGCGGTATACTGCTATCTTGGGTTTAATGAATTTTAAAAGTCAAAACGGACAAACAGAGAACAGGCTTTACACCCTACACATAAAGGTAGGTATATACGCGGACGTTATAAGTGTGGCGCACAAGAAATCCCATAATGAACACATATTTTTAATATACATATGATCCTGAACCATTCACGTGCTCACGTTGAGATTGCGATGGTATAATATATCTAGAAACGCGTAAAATTGAAGAGAGTTTTTAAGATATTAAGAGCGTGCTTTGCTTATATGAATGCCGCAGGATATTCATTTTTTGGGAATACTCACAAGAATGTAAAGGCTGTTTGTGCAGATAAGAATCCATAAATAAGAAAACAAAATTAAATGTATATAAGATAGAAAAACTGAAAAATAGTACTTTTTCATGATGAAAAAGTGAAGACACAGCCTTGTTTAGCATCCTATAGTATCGCCTTTTTTAAGCCAAGCTCTTCGCTTATAAATCTTACGAATATTACAAACGGTGCATCCAATTTTGCTATGCCTGCTTATAATTTGTTGCTAGAATTTCCCGGCGAGTTTTCATTAATCGCATTACCTGTTAAATTTCGCGGAAATTCTTTGTCAATCTTAGCTTTCATTGAAGCTATAAATGCGCCTTTTTACGCAATAGAGTAATTACCTCTGTCATAGATTTCACCAAATTCTTTTCAGCCGTATTTTACCAGTTTGCGATTTTCGTAACAATATGGTTACTCAACACATTACCGATAATAATGTGGAGTACATAACAATAACTTAGAGCCGGTTTTCTATTTCTTGCTTCTTTTCGCTTTTTCCATACAATTTTAATTATTTATTTAATCACCTTAATATGCGAAGATGCATAAATTTAATGAAACCAATCAGCTAATGATACACACTTGTCGCTGCGTTTTTTCATCGGTTGCCATGTTGCACCGTTCGAATTCCTTATTCATGACTTTTACAATATCAGATATAGTGCGTAAGCATACGCATACATATAGGGCAAATCGCTTGACGACAACGCGGCGATGATGCAGGAATAACATGACGATAATGATGGTTATCCATCATAGGGATGACGATGTTATTCATACGTATACTACAGGCAGCTTGCAGATGTAGATTAAAGTAATTATTGAATTCTTTCATTCAAGAGTAAATAAAAAATAATTCAAAAAAGGAGTTAAATAGTTTAGTTATGCTCTCATACTGATAATTTTAACAAAACAACAGAAATTCATATAAAAAATACTTTTAATTTTAACATCTTTCTGAACTTCCTTTTAAAAATAAGTGAATCCAAAGAATGTTAAATATATTTAAAGAGTAAGGAGCGAGTTTCCTTCGTGAACTTCTTGCTCATAATATCATGAGTTTCAAGTGCGAAACATATTTTTTTTTTTAAATAACTAAATTTTTCACTACATTTTTTTTATTTTTCCGCAGTCAATGTGGCATAACTTTGAGAAAAATAAACGAGAGTAACAACTAACTCTACGTGATTCGGTTAAATCTTTAGTCAACACGAAACAGCAGTAATGCAACAATCATATTTTGGGAGATTCACAGCCATAGAAACGTTCGAGATCAAACAAGAACAAAATCGTCTTTAAATTCAAAATCTTTCATATGAAAATATTAACCATAATATTTGTGAGGAACGAAAATTCCTTATTTTTGCTGGAGTCCACTCGTCATCCTACTCGGAACAATAGAATAGAACCGCGAAGCTAAATTTTCATTCTTCATTTATTTTACATTTATTCACAAAGTAAGCCTTATAGCATAAGTCCTTCAGTTTTAGTTGAATGTCTATGTTTCTCCCACGGACAAGCTTTCCTCCTCTAAACCCTCTATGCTCGGATGGACATGGACCAGTCCCGTCGCCTGACGATAACCAAAAGAGGAAGTGGAACTCTCCATCATTCCCCATTTTGGTTTTTCTCAGTCTCAGCAGGTGCCACCTGCTCTCGTTTTATCAGAGTCGTATTTGACCCTACGCTGTGGGTTACTGCCTACTGCAGCAACCGCACAGCAAAATACGGAGCGAGAGCATGTGGATCAAAACGAGGGTGCGACATTGGTCCTTACATATTAAAAAAAAATTTTTTTTAAATACTTGTAGTATAAGAATTTAACATTACTACATTGTCTACTGCGCGCACATACTTTGGTTGAGGGGATCATCCTAGAGAAGGAAGGGGTACTCTTTTCTTTAGATGTATATCATCAAACAAGTCTACGGGCTACTCTACTTCAGCTAGGCTGGAGAACATAGTCAGACTGTTGGACGTATGAAGATTTTTTTTTAAGTTGAGACATATACATCAACTATAAGAATCCATGCAGAAAAGCCGTTCGCCTGTCTACTATCAATTCACGCATGGCTGATTTCCAGCTTTACTTCGTATTTTTCCGAATATTTTGATGAAATTTGGTGCACTGATATACATTCGCTCAAAGGGGAAAGCTACTTAGCATGGATTGGAAAACTCTAGTCGTCGTGTGACTTTAAAAATAGTCATGTGAACAGATTTTTAGAATTTTTATAAATTTTTCGACAAACATCTCCAGAAAATACTTTTTTGCCACACCAAACCAATGTGGAAAATTTAGACCGGATAGGGACATTTTTTGTACTCCCTCTCATATAAACTGAAAATAAGCCTTCAAAAATAGTCCTTCATATGTAAAAATTTATTTATTTATAATAAAAAATATTTTGATAATGAAAATAAGCAAAGCGTCGTATTATATTAATTGATGTAAGGTGTTGAAAGGTTTCCCTTGCCCGAACTGTTTTAACTTTCTTTTCTGTACTGCTTTTGCAGAAGCATGTAGGTAATACCCAAAAGGGCTTAAAATAGAGGCGTATGTTTTTAAACCGACCAATTCAGGGCCATTTTCCGCCTGTTCTTCTAATTGCCTGATGCATGTCCATATATTTTTGTATTGAATCTACAGGTCAAAATTGTTAAGAGATTTTCACAGAATTTAATGCATTGACGTGTTTTGAACCAAAACCCTATTAAAATAGTTGCATCCCCATTCAATTTTTGTAATTTCTTATCAAAAATGTAGTAGAACTTCCCAACACTAAATTGAACTGAAAAATTTTAAATCCCCTTCCGTATAACTATTTCTGCGAAAGGTAAGCCTTTGTATGGCAAAATGGTGTAATTGTTAATATTTCATGACGGAAATTGGCACGGAAAAACAAATTAACATCAAATTTAAAAAATCATAGATTTGGACTGTGGGGATATATTTTTCATGCCTAACCCCATATAAGGAAATTGTTTATAGCGAATATAGGTGAACAATAATTTAATAAGAAAATTTAATTTACATCAGTTTAAGTTCGGGGCCCGCTTCTGTATAAAGACTCCCTTAAAGGTATGCCTTCACAAAAATTTTGTTATCTTATCAGAACAATAGGTGGCGATATGCTTCAGTACAGGATAGTTAATGATAGGCCTTGCCGGTTACTTTTTGGTTTTATTTTTTTGTGGAGTTGAAATCATAATTTAAAAATTCCCAATAGGCTATTGGCTTAACTCAAACATTAAATGTTGATCGCTCTCTCTTATGTAAGCTCATGGTCATTGAATAATCTGTTCTGATTTTGCAAAATGTGTGTGAATTGTAGGTTTTATATTGACATTAATATTAATGCATGGCAGAACAATTAGAAAATATTAATGTAAAAGGAAACAAAAATTCTGTTAAAACAAAATGTTATATTTTTGCAATAAAAACTCTGTAAGCAAAGTTTAAACTTTACGATTATTATTATTGTTACTAGTGCAGATGGCAACCCTAATGGTAGATATGCAATTTTTTCTCTGCTGTGGAAAAGAATTAATAAAAGTCACATTTTAAGGACTTGTAAAACTTTTTCCATTTTGTAATAGTTTGACACAAATTGATCTATTATATTGGTGACAAAAGTGATAAAGTTCTCGTATGTAACAATTTTTATCAAAGTCGTTGCGCCTGAATTACTTTTGTGTAACTCAGGACCCCTAGCGCTCTTTGATAATCATAGTGAAGTTGGAACCACTGTCCAGTAAACGGCGGAACGTTGTGGGATAAAACAAAGAGCTGTGATATCAAAAAAACAAAAAACAAAACAACAATCAGCAGACACTGACAATAAGAACCAGTAGTTTCCTAAGCTTTTTAAGTGGAAGTGTTTCCCAATCTAATTTCATAAACGGGTACCAAAAATTACATTATGACCCTGGGCCACCAGATAACAAGTCGAACAGATTCCATTTATTGGGGGAACATAGCACAATGAAAAAAAAATAGTAAGTGCAGATTTTCCAGTGTTACCTTCCATTAACCAAACTCCAATTAATAAAAAATACATCATCCCCCGAACCTAGCAAAAAATTATCAGAACTTAGTCCGTTCGGCATTAAAAAAGCACTAGACAGCATAATCAAAATCATTGACTCGATTTCAAATCTTCGACAAACCGTTGATGTTGTTTGGTACAAATGCAATTGTATGTCCCAAATCCCATGATATGTGAAAACTGCCAACGCCTCGGGCATACTTTAAAAAGTTGCAAGATTTCACCGTCTCGTGCTGGCTGTGGTCTACCTCCACATTCAGAAGCTTGGACTCGGACATTTTGTATGACTTGTAATGATCAACATTCGGCATTAGATAAAAAATGTCCGCCTTACCTGCAAATGCGCGATATTCTAAAAATTAAAACTGAAAATTATTGCGGCATGGGGGAAGCCCATCGCCGATACCGAGGATCTAATCCCGCTTTACAGACACCTAAGTAAAATATTTCCTATGCTGCGATCACATCGCAAATTAAACGTAATAAGCCTGAAATGTCAACTTCTGCAAAAGAAAACCCTAAGTCTTTCATCTGCGGCAGCATTACCAAAGAAAACTAAATCATCAAAAAACGCCAACTATTGCCACAAAAAAAGCGAACCTTTCATCCACAGAAGCATAACATAATAAAGAAACTCCAATTATTTTCAGAGAACAATTGAATTTATCAGCCGCTAAAAACCTTGCTGATAAAGTCAACAATATAACAACCCTTCTACCCAATAAACCGATTACTTCTGGAACATTGCTTCACAACTCGAGACAACAACAATCTACAAGTTATAATGAACCCAATCCTTCCAATTTCAAAATATACACATTCATTCACTGCAAACGAACACCGCAATTGGGATTCTTCCATTGCTAATAGGAACAATTTAATTGCGCAAGTTTGCCTCAGCGACAACTCAGACGGAGAAATCCACAAGCCAACATAACAAGCCGTCTTCTTTTATGGCAACACAATTAAGCAAAAATTTCAGAATTCTACAATGGAACATCAAACGACTTATTAATAATTTTAATAGGAATTCTTCTAAGCCATTTCCACCCAAGCCGTATATTGGATACTACCTGAATGCCGAACAAAATTTCTCTTCAAAACAAGGTGTGGGTTTCTTCATAAAACCCAACATCCCTCACAAACGCATTATCTTCAATTCAAATATACAGGCCAAAGCGATACAAATTACGTTGAATATAAAATTTACGGTAATTTCGCTTTATATCCCACCTACACAACCGTTTTCCCAGCAAGATTATTGTAATCTATTCGCGGCGCTTACTCCTCTGATTGTATGTGGCGACTTCCATAGTTAGAATACCATCTGTGACTCCGCAAAAAACAACCGTCGTGGTACTATTCTGGAAAAGGCCCTCATTCAAAGCAACCTCTCCATCTTAAATGATGGAAGACCAACACACTTTTCTTTTCCTGCGTTTACAATGATGGAAGAGCAACACACTTTTCAACTATTCACACTTTTCGCACATTGATTTAACATGTTATCCTCCATCACTTCTTCCTTCAGTCTCCTGGTCTATTTCCGATGATCTACATAACAGTGACCACTTCCCAATAGTAACCAATCTCATTCTTTCCAATTCTTTGGATAGTCCGGCAAAACAAGTTAAAATTCTCCAGGACAAAGCGGATTGGGTTAATTACTCAAAACATACCGAATCCTTGCGTAATGCAAAACCTTTCAACGGAAACTGCAACCGGACGGCTGCTCATCTCTTTATATCCCAATCCAACGGGAGACCGAAAGGAGGAAGACTTCCAGGCTGATGTGGTGGCAGGAGCTGGGATGTAACGTTTTGTGCCCTGACTAGCCCAGGTGCCACGCACTATAGACTTAATTTTTAAAAAAAATGAAAATATGAAAAAGAACTACAACGTCTGCCACTCAACAGGAAAACCAGAGTCAGCCCGTCATGTCTGCTGAAGTCGGTCCGTCTGTCTAAGTCCTTCGTACCCTACATTCCCGTCGAACCAGGCGCTCCCGCCTCCCCCACTCTCCTCTCCATATGCTTAATTTACACGATCTTGTTCCTTTTTTTTTTTTTTTTTTTTTTATTAAGAATAAAAAAACTTACAAAATTATTCTTAAACTAAAAACATCTCTACATTTTTTCCTTTTTTCTTTTTTTAAATTTATGCTTATTTCTAAACTTAGCTGTGATGTTGCTGCTGCTGCCATTGTTGTTTCATTTATCCAAATCCTTAAGAATATTTCAAATCATAAAAAGCGAAATTAAGCCACAACACAATAATAAACTTTAAGCTATTAGTTTCATTAATTTTTATTTTCAATTGTTGTCAGTTTTTATTCGTAGACAAACGATTTACATTTTCTTCAATTCACAATAAACATTATTTTTAAAATCTTATTTATATGTTCATCGTAGTTTTCAATTTTTTTTTTTTTTTAACAAAATTTCTTGAGTGTAATATATAGACCTTTTTTCTGTTTCCTTTTTTTTCTACAATAACGTTAATATTTGTTATTTTTTTGTTTAGTGTGAAAAAAAATCTCCAATATAGTTCGGTGGTGTATGCGTTGTTGTAAAATTTTTTTTTATAAAATTCTTTTTTAAAAAAATTTTTTTTTTTTTTTTTTTTTTTTTTTTTTTTTTTACAACTCGACAGATATATTAAAACTGTCCTCTGTATTGAACAAAAACGAATACAAAGCCACATATAAACTTTAGTAGATTAATACGATAAAACCGCTATTCATAAAAAGGAAATCTAACTCTGTCGCACGCAGAGCACGACTGACTGATTTGTCGTTTTACATGAGCTTAGTAACCTAAGCTCATTACGCAGACAAAAGGACAATTTCTCTCTGTTCTTTTGATCTTCTCTTTTCCTGCAAACATCAGGTAGAAAATCACGCGATGTTTGCAAGGAAAGACAAGACAAAGGAAAAGGGATAGGATTAGCGGTATACCGCTATCTTAGGTTTAATAAATTTTTGAAGGTTAAAACGGACAAACGGACTCTATACCCTACTCATAAAATTAGGTATATACGCGGACGTTACAAACTTCTCCATTGAATTCATTGACAATAAAACAAATCCAATTTCTATACCAAACGCTGATCCTATTGATAGATGCGCTATTTTTGTGGAGAACCCTATATCAATCTTAGAACTTGAAAGCCAAATCTCCAAATCTAAAGGGAGGACACCGGATCACATCTCATACCAAATCATCAGTGCACTTTCTAGCCCAAGTAAAAGGAAGTTACTTGATCTATATAACACCATCTTTTTTATTGGTCATATTCCCAACATGTGTAAGCTTGCCGCAGTTGTTCCAGTACCAACAACAAAAAATGTTTCCGTAATATCCGACTATCGTCCAGTTTCCTTACTATCTTGCCTCTCTAAGCTATCGGATAAAATCATGGCATTAAGATTATCTTGGTGTCTTGAATCCAAGAACTTGATTACAAAACAACAAGTTGGCTTTAAGCGTGGGAGAGGTTGTATCGATGGTCTTCTACACATCGACCATTTTATACACAAAGCAATCTCGGAGCAAAATCATATCACAATACTCTTGATTCATTTTGGAAAACTTTTCACAGAGTGGGCCTTCATGTTATTCTATCTGCCATGAAATCGTGGAAACGTGTGTCCAAATTTTTCAATTACATCAAATCTTTCATGTCACAAAGTCACAGTTCATTGCCCTCTATCTGAATCTGTCCCGCTAGCGAATGGGATTCCCCAAGGATCTCCTCTTCCCGTAACGCTTTTCCAGATTGCATTTAACGAATTAAGTAAAATTCTAAACCGTATCCCCAAAACAGATCATCGTCTCTGCGCTGACGATTTGTGCATCTTAACAAAAGAAAAAGACGACAAGAACAGCCGACATTCTCGATTCTACACTGAAGGATATTTCCACCTGGGCCAACTCTTCGGGTGCGAAAATTTCCATTTCCATAAGAAGTCAAAGAAGATGCGCATTTGTAGAAAGCATCTATGTGATGGAGGAAGCCAACTTGTTTACGTGAATAATTTACTTATACAGAATCCAGAT
>KK351508.1:33626-44606 GCA_000671755.1 Glossina brevipalpis
ACCATTATGTGACCATTATGTGACCATTATATGACCATAACGTGATCATTACCAAGATGTTTTTGATTTGTTGGCCGGCTTTGTTTATTTTCGATCTGTATTTATTCTCTAAAACTAGAATATATATCCATTAAGCTTTAGAATTTTATCTTAATTACGGCAAATGTAAGAGTTACAAACATAGGCGACGTTGATTAAAAATATATATAAATATATAAATGTTGCTGTCTTTATCTAAATAAGATTCTATATAGGCAAGCTAAACCAAGTAAGAAGTAACTGAGATGATAAAAATTAAAAGAAATAATTGAGAAGTTACATCCCTTTTCCTTTATTATCCTCTATATAGGAAAGTTTGTTAAGATTTTCCATTAGGAGACCGTTCAAGAATTTTCTAAACTGATATAAAATGATTTTTTTTTCTTTAGCTCTGATTGTGACCCACATTTGCAGTTTTATGATTTCTTTCTTATGCCAGTATGAAGAAACTGAGCGAGAGTTGAAAACGAGTTATGAAGACGTAAGTGATGAGCTTATTATTATTATTATTATTACTATTATGATTATTATTACTGTTATTATTACGGAGATTTATGAGCTAAGAAAATCGAGGAACTTATGAATGAACCTAATATTTTTGTAATATATTAGAATGGATTTCATTTGAATATAATGCGGAATGGAGACATAAATATATCGAAAGGTCTCAGTCTTGTTTTTCTATCTCGTATTTAAATGCAGGTATTTAGTTTATTGTTGAAATAATCATTGAACAAATCATGTTCTTGAGTCAATTCCTTACTTTAAATTATTTGCTTTATATTTTAGAATTATCGCCACTAACGTATGCGTACTGTAATGTCAATTCTATAATATATGGGAAATATGCGTATGTACGCTATAAAATAGTTTCACTTATGTTGTCTACAAAATATATATATAAATAATATATATATATCTTTTTTAATTTTTAAAAAAATTTTTTTTTTGATGTGAAACAGGTTAGTTGGTATAATAAACAGTACTTTTCATTTAATAATCCTCAAGAGATTTAGAATAAAAGTGATTTAAAAATTCGAACAATATTTCGTGCTACAAAAAAAAAAGGAAGGAAATTATGTGTAATGATTTTCTTCCATTAATTCTATTAAAAACCTTCAGTTGAAAAAGTTTACCCTCCATATAATTGCTTATGAAATTGTATCGCTCTGGTATAATTCTTGCCAAAGTGATACAACGTACGATAAGTATTTGTGTTCAAATTGTGGTTGAAATATGTTTGAAGAATATTGTGCCAAGAACTTTTTAGTCTTGTACGCAAAAATAGCCGACACACAATTACATAGGAATTATTATATAAACAGTACTGTGTACACTATTTTTATAAAGCCTCACACGCCGTGTCAGCCATATCATCATATGTCAAGCGGAAGTATTTCCGTAAAACAAAAAAAAAAAAAGCACGCAATCACGTATATATTACCTGCTTATATAGTTTAGCATATGAAACTATATATAGACATATATATATACATATAAAATATATAAATAAATAATAAAAAATATTATAAAATAATCGTGTGACACATACATAAATATATATTTTTAGGAATAAATAATAAAACATGTGCTCTCTACAACTTTTAAATCGTTTCACTAAAACACAAATAAAAAAAAAATAAAAACATTTTCTTTTTTTAAACAAATACAACTTTGACTTTCGAAAATGTACAATAATTTACTTACTTCTAGGACGTACTGCATTTACGTTATTTATATTGTATTTAATTTAAAAAACCCATCGGTTAAGCATGTTAAATATTATTATTATTATTATTTTTTTTTTTTTTTTAATTATTTTCATTTATAAGCGTTATAAGTAGTAGGTAAAGGGAAAAAAGTTTTAAACAAATGTTGTTAGTTAAGCGAAATTACTTTTAAAGATTAACTTGCTATGTTAATAATAATACAAAAAAAAAAAAAAAAGAAGCGAGAACATCGCTATGTTGTTTATTATAAATATTGTTTTTAATTAAAAAGAAAAATAAAAATCAATAAATATTCTAGCAAAAGCATGTTTGTTTACAAAATACATCGAACAATTTCAGTTCAGTGATCAGTGAAAATCACAGGTCTCTTAATGGGTCTCCTTAAATTGCATATTGAAATTTTATGATATTGTAAGGGTCTGCCTGGGTGTGGCTTATAAATAAAGGGAAAAGAGGAAAATCTCAAAAAATTCAGCCATAGAAATGGATGTTAATTGTGGGAATGAAATCTTAAGATGATTTCTTAAGGAGAACACATTCTAAGATATCAACTTTACCTCTCCACCATATATAAAAAGCCGAACCGGCTGTAATAAGAAAATAATTTTATATTTCAATAATAGAAATAAAATATTAAACTAAATATAAACATAACATGAATAAATAATTCTAGAATAGAAGAAATACTTTCATTTAATTTTAATTGATCTTCGTAAAAATTTTTGTATATTGAAAATTAATAATTTTTATTCAATTATTGTATTTGTAAGATTTTTGAACGCGATAAATAGTATTGAGAATCTTGTTGCTTGGTTGTATGGTAGCAACTAAACGTTCTGAATTTAAATTTTACGAAAAAGTCATTCTTGAGTCGTTTACGCTTTACGTTGCGATGGAGTTTTGCAAATCATTGATTACCCCACCCACTCCTACATATCATTCATTCTCGATTAAGACAATAAGCTTGGGTTTCACTCAGGGTATCGCTCTATCTCGCGATAGATCTTCTAAAAAAGTGTCGTATATCCTTTAGTTTTATACATTTTTCAATTGGATATCTTCGGATTTGTATGAAGGCAAATCAAATGCCTAACTATGCCTATAATTATATCTTAACCTTATCCAATTATAGAACACACCACAAACGTTATTTTTACTTGCACGTGATTCTCGCTCATAAGTAGAACGAAATCAATCCTTCGTGTTGTTTCTCTTACTTGAGACATTACTTCACCATTTATCTTGCCATCCATTTCCTCACTAACCTTTCTCTCCTCATCTTCAATTGATTTTAAAATTATGACTCCACGTTTTAGTAGATTATTTGCTTGACGGTGATTTCAAAATCACGTATTACTTTGTTTCTTTTGCTGGGCATTTTAAAACAGTTTTTCTACAATTTTTAGAATGCTGAGTGGTTTGTAAAAGCAATTAATATAATGTGTTTGTTGTAGCAAAACTAACGGTTATCTTTTTCTCTGAAGAATTGTTTATGTGACAGAGTAAATGATGCCAGAATGTATTAATAAACTTCATTATCTAGTCTTTTAGGTGTTACATTCAACTTCGCTGTTTTCTTTCTTCATATAGTTTTATATCCTCATTGAATTTATTATTTTTTGAATACTTATTAAGGATTGAATTGAGTTGATTGTTTCAAGTTTTCCAACACGAATGTTGCACGTATAAATTGAGTTAATTATTACTCAGGCTTCTTAGTAGTAGTTGGGGGTTTCTGAACTTTCCTTCTAGGCATTCTAAACAAAATAATAAAATGAATATATCCCTCACCTTAGCGGTGGTAGGTATAAAAAAACAAAACCTTCATATGGTAACAAAGTTTATTTGTTAATAGTTTATGTTAAGAACTCCTTCGGAATAGTGTTTTATGATTAAAATGTACTGTGATAAACTTGGACTACATCACTCTATATTTAGAATTTATCATATAAAAAAATTGTCATAAGAAATAACCCTTTACATGACAATAAAGTCTAATTTTTATTACTTTATGATAAAAATAGACAAAAACTTGTATTCAGCAAAATGATATCCAATGTATAATAGAAGAGCTTAACTTTTAATTTGTTATACTTGATACTTGGTATTGAATAAAAGATACGAAAACTAAATTTAAATATTTTACATAAAGTTTTCCTATCATGAGAATTTTGATATGAGATGTGAAAGGTGTACCTACGGACGGATCAACAGTTATGAATTAACAAACTATTCAACAATATATGTACTTATTTGGTATAAGATGATGATGATGATGATGATTAGTATCTGTGGATATAAAAGAAGGCGCTCTTACATAGATACACTAAGACAAGGACAATTTAAAAAGTAAACAAAAGCTTAGAATTAACGATAAATTTCCCAACAGTCAGGCCTTGAGTTTGACGTCTAGACCATGCCAGAAATAGATATAGATTTCAGTCATCATCACCAATAGATTCAAGAACAACTGCAGTATTCTCTTTAAAATATGAGCTTCTGTAACCTATTGGCGGGGAAACATTCATTATTAAATGTTTACGTGAATCCGATTTCTTTAGCAGTTCGTTTACTTGAACATTTATTAGGACCATGAGGAGGTGCATGAATTGAAGTTAATAAAAGTAAAAACATGTTAATTTGATTGGAATTTAGACAACAAATCTGGAGAATTTTGTAAAAGGCGGACTTAAGAAAGTAAGTTGAAGCAACCTAAGGAGAGTTGGAATAAACTTCGTGGCTTTACTTCAAGAAAGCAAAAATGAGATTGTGTCTTCCTTAAGAAAAAAAAACCTCTGCATATTCTTTGGTATGTGTCTGCCTGGTTAAGGTTGTTACGTCCGATATCTATTAAATGAATCAGTTAATCAAAATAATAGATATTCTTAAGTACGACAATAATTTTTATTCGATTTATCTAATGGAGAGTAAGCTAAGCTTATTTTTGTTTTTTTGTTTTTTGTTGTTGTGGTTTTTCAATACCATTTTAATGTATTCAGTACCATTAACGATATTTTGGAAGTCACGTAAACAAACATCTATAAATAAATAGAATAAAATAAAATAAATATAAAGGAAATAGTTTAGCTTAAAAGCTAAACATAATATTCTCCAAGGAAACCACATAAAAGCCAAAATAAATGAATGAATGTAAAGAAGTCTGAAATTAATTTTTCGCAAATTTTTGATATCAAACATTAAAAGTGATTTTTCAATAAAATGATAAAAAGAAAAAGTGTCGCAATAACAAATGGCATCAGCTGTTATTGTACAGATGGTGAGGACACGGTTCAAGAGTCAATATTTTATGTCGCGTATTAGTGTTTTTATACTAATGCTTCTTCATAAAACAGAGAATCACTTATCCATGAAAATTCTAGTGACTGCAAAATATGTATAAATGGTTCTTTCTGTTTCAATTTAAATCAAAATTTTTTATTTTTAAGTCTCAAACTGGTATAATATACTTGTGTATATAGTCTCTCACACAAAAGCAGACACATTCGTATGTATGTATGTATGTATGAATGTATATATATGTAGATGGAACTCTGAAATCTATTGTTTCATTTAAACACATTATTACTTCCTGTGCCATCACATCCCTCTCGACGACATCATCCTCATCATCCTCATCATCATCATCATCATCATCATCATCATCATCATCATCATCATCGTCAACATTAATGCGGATCAATTGGTTAACAGACTGACAACGCTGGAGGAGAATGGAACGCAGGAAAAGACGAGAAAATTTATTTTCCTACAATATACATAAGAGTATGCGTCTGTATGTGCTTGCATTTGAAACAAATATTGACAGCAATCAGTTTCCGTTATGCAGTAGCAATAACGGGAAAATGAAGAAGAAAAACTCACATAATAGCAACGAAAAGATGTTGAAATTTTTCAAGTGATTGTCATTTAACAGAACCCTACCCACCTCAATGACACAGTGGGTTTAAGTTAATTTAGCCAGTTGGCAGTGATAAAGAATGAATACCAAGACGCTGGCGAGCATTTTTATTTTCTACAATTTTTAATAATTTTTTTTTTGTCTTTTTTTATTATTTTTTTTTTATTTTTTTCATTTTATTTCGTCTACAACTCTGTTCAATTTCTAGCGTTATTGGAAAAACTAATGAAGGGCGGTAGTGACGACACTTATGATTGCGGCGTAGAGGGTGAGGGGTAATAAATAATTTGAAATGAATAAATTTTTGTAAAGAGTAGATAGAGAGAAAAACAATTGCAATTTCAACGACATTGTCTTTTTTTTTTTCTTTTTTGATTCTTTCCTTTTCTTTTCAGTTCGAAATTGAAAGAAGAAGACAAAATTTAAGAGAAATATATTTTCAATTTTTTTTTTATTGGAGGAATATTTTTTTCCTAATATTTTTGTAACTTTTTTTATTTTTTATTTTTTTTTTTATCTTTTTTTATTACAATTTCCACTTACCAGCAACTTCTATTTCACAAAATTGTCCCGCGCCCGCTGTATTATTGGCCACACAACGATAAGTACGTGCGATGGCATAATCTTCGGTTAGAATGTAAAAGCTTTTATCCTTGAGTGCCTTACTATCACCGCTGCCCAGCCACTCGACAGATTCATTTTCCGCCTTAATTGACCATGAAAAATCAGCCTGTCATTTAGCGCAAGTACAGCAAGAATGATAAACGGGAAAAATTGTATAAATGCGTAATAAAGAGCGAGAGAGAGAGAGAGAGAGAGATATAGAG
Organism: Glossina brevipalpis; assembly: GCA_000671755.1. NCBI lineage: Eukaryota > Metazoa > Arthropoda > Insecta > Diptera > Glossinidae > Glossina > Glossina brevipalpis. Next base: position 40,142 of record KK351508.1, read on the forward strand.
TGATAGAGAGAGGGGAAGAGAGAGAAAGAGAAATTTTATTGAAATGAAGAAATTAAGGAAAAAATAATATTTAAAATACAAATAAAATCCAATTAAATCAATACGATTTAAATATATATGGCAGGCTGTATACATAATTGTGATAATTTTCTGATGATAGGCTCCTTAAAAAGTCAAATGAAAAGTTGAAAGTTTGCTTTATGTCGATTAACCCGTATAATATAGGTATTCTTCTTCTTCTTCTTCCTCTTTTTCTTCTTCTTGTTAGTCAATGTAAAACTCAATTATTGATTCAGGTAAGTATTTCTGCTTGTTAGCCCACCTTCAAATGACAACAACGTAGGCAGCCAAACATACTACGTTATGAGTACAACAATGAAGCAATAAAGAATAAAAAATATTTTGAATATATACAACATTTCTATAAAATCTCACATCTCGATTTTTATTAACTACTAACAAAGGCTAAATATAAAGTCTTTTAATTTTTTCTTTAACATTGAATTCCTCTATGTATTGCTCTGATATTTATACAAAATTTGCTTCAATTTATGCAAGAAAGTGCTGACTTTCAAAGTTATGTTATAAGTTTGTTAACTTAACATCATGTTAAATTATATTAACATTTTATAAAGAATTAATCTCGATTTAGAGAGTGAGAGAGAGAGAGAGAGAGAGAGTGAGTTTGTTTGAAGTTCTCAAAATCGAATATTTTTTCATCCACTATTACGTTTCGTATGTAACAGATCACTTATGTTATTTATTTATTTGCGAGCCAAAGAATTACTCTCAATTTACAGAGAGAGAAAGAGAGAGAGAGTTTATTTCTTGATTGTCCGGAAGTTCTCAAAATCGAATATTCTTTAATCCAGCAGTCAGTATTACGTTTCGCATATAATAGTGAGTACTTATGTTATTTATTTATTTGTTTTTTTTTTTGTTTAATAAAAATACTGGTTCCTTTAGAGGATATATAATATGAGATATTTTGAATATATTCTATCATATATGTAAAGGAATTTGTATTCGATAAACATGCTGCCAATGTGCACCACAAACTTTGTGTACTGACGAGAAAGGGAAAATCTCATAAAAATTGAAAATCCTTGTTAAGTGAAGATACGATATCGATTGCTATGTTGGTGCATTCATTTACAAACTTTCAACTTCGAAAAAAAATAAACAAAAATTGATGTATGGTTTAATATATTAAACTAAACAATTCCTATGGCAAACACCTGCATTTATAGAAACTGGAAGATATTTTATACATATACGGACTCATACTTTGTGAGTATAGAATAAATCTCTTTGTCTTACTGCTTTATATAAAAATGTATTCGATAGTACGGTGGCACAATATACAGTAGTAGGAGTTGTTTTATAAGCACTTTTTAACAGGTGCTAACGTAAAATTTTATATGCGGGAAAGGTGTAATTTTCATTTTTTTCCCCCCCATAAGAGCTTCTCTTCTCTGAATGAATATTTTTTTACTTGATGTTGTGTATGCCATTTTATTGTTGTTATTTTTGTTTATTATTTTTTACTTTTTCTTTTTTTTATTTTTTTGCCTGTTTGTTGATAGAGTATTAGTGGTGCTTGTCGCGTCTATATATATATATATATATATATATATATATATATATGTATATGATAAACGATGTGTTGCTATGCGTTCATTCATTTCTTTTTTCTTTTCGCTCTTTTCCAATTTTTATAAAACTGTGTTTACACAATAACTGTATCGGTAGTGTCGAGAAGTGTGTGTTTATTGTGTTTGCATTTGTGCCAAAGGGGCTTGTTGGTAAACAATGGTGGTTGTTGTTGTGTCAGTTATTGATGTGTGTTAAAATTTTATGAGTTTTTTTTTTTTTTTTTTTTCGATAATAGTGGATCTAGTAGTTGTTGTTCTTGTTCTTGTTGTTATTAGTAGAGCACCTACCTCTTCCGGATTTCCGTAAGCTGTACAAATTAAAGTATCCTGATCATCAATTTCGCGCCTTTCAATCTCACATCGGGGCTTATCTGCAAAAATCAACAAAAACAATAACAAAAACAATGAAGAGAAAATTTATAAATGAAATGAAATTATTTTTTTCTTGCTTACATATATAACATTCACCCACCACCCAATAATAGGCGTTTACTACATTTGTGTTTTCGTTTGTAACACACATTACGACATATCGGAGATTAAATATATTCTTAAACAAAGTGTTGAGATATCGAATCAATTTAATCGAGAGTCTAACTCATCGTATATATATATATATCTCTTTTTAAATTTAGTTTTGGAGATAATTTAGAAAAAAAAAAAAAATTGTATAAAAACCTCCCTCTAAAATTTGATGTAAACATGTTTAGTTAATGATAACAAACAATCAAGTTATCTGCCTATAAAAACAGTCATAATAGCGAGAAACTATAACTTACAACTCATAGTATGTATGCTGATGTATAATAAAAACATTTATCTACTTAACTGCGAAGGAAAAAAGGAATTAATTATCTACAAAGAGGTCCATAATAAACAAAAGGTTATATAACTGTTGCAGCTTCGAAAAGATATTAATCTAAAGCTTTTTACTACAAATTTCTTAGGCCAATTAAAAATCACTTTGATCGATCATTCATTTAATAAAATATTTTACAATTAAAATGCATTGAGTCGAATGAAGTGTGTGTGTGTGTGTGTGTGTAATGGTGGGTATTAAAGATTCTTCATAAGATGGATATAATTTTCTTAATTAATTTGCAGTAAAATGGTTTATAATTTCGAAAAAACTTTTCTTTTTTTTTTTCTTGTGGGAAACCACAAACTAATTAAACCTGAACTTCTCTCTGTTTGTGTGTCTGACAATAATAAAAAGTGAAAAAATGAATTCTCTTTGTGATTAGATTTGTAAAATATTTTAAATTTTAAAGTAAATAAATCGATCCAATATTTGTTCATAATCATGGCTACAAGGTAGAAAAAGTAAACGTACATCATATTAAAATAAAAAAAACTATATATGTAATTGAAAATCATTCTCTCTTGGTCGTAAGTTAATCAATATATTTTTCTTTTTGTGATTATTATTGCTATTTTGTTGTTATTTTTTTCTTTTATTACTTACACAGGACATTAATATGCGTTTCTGCCGTATTGCGGCCATGTTTATTAAAGGCTACACAAGTATAGCGACCGGTATCGTTACGCATCATCGATGTATTGATAATTAAAGCGTTGCCTCGTATGACAGTTTTGTTATTGTGTAGCCATTCATAGGTGGGTTCTAGTGATTGGAAAAACAAAAAAAAAAAAAAAAAAAAAAAAAAAAAAAAAAAAAAAAAAAAAAAAAAAAATGCAAAAACATGTTTATATGTGTATACACATTATAAAAATCAACAAATTTTTTTTTTTTTTTCATCAGTTTATAAAATTGTTGTTGTCATTTTTGTTAGAGGATCGTTATTTTTTGTTTTGCATTTTTGTTATTTTGGTTGCATTATTGGAATTCTTACCCGGATTAGCTCTTGATTTGCATATGACACGTCCTGGTATTGTTTCCTCTTGTACATAAACAACTTCTTCCGATACAGTGGCATTATCGGGGGCATCTGTCATAAAATTTCATAACAATAATATAAACAATAACAATAACAACAAGAGCATCAGCATCAGCAACAGCAACAATCACTGGACGCATATGCATAAACAAAAAAGTAATAATATGTATGCACTTACACTTATATATATATACATATATATATATATATATATGTATATATATACTTATACATACACTTATACATACCTACATATATATATATATATAAACTCTATTGTTATACTCTGACACATGTGTCAAGGATTTCAAAGTTTTATCTGTTGTTTTCAATTTGTTTGTATGTACGTGTGTACTTATGTGTACTTATGTGCGTGTATGTCTGCATGCAACCTTTTTATATATATATATATATATATGTATATATATATATATTTGTTCTTGCTGTTACTGTTGTTTTTGCCGTTGCTTTTACTATGATTTAAATTTACATGCGCACACACACACACATATAAAACTATACGTGCATGGCTTGGATTGTGTAGCAAAATATACGTATGCGGACACTTTGTTGTGTGTTTTTTTTTTTTTTTTTTTGGATTAAAACTTACATTCGATGCTAAAGTAAGTGGCACTTTTAATACCCGGGCCCACCGTATTGCCTGTGGATACGCATGTGTAGTTGGCACTATCGCCCTCAATGTCAAATTTCTTATTTGGCCAATTGGACATATTGAAATGCTGTGTACGGATTAAAAAAACAAACAAGATTTTTCTTACTCTTTGCTTTTCATATAGAAATAAAGAAAAAAAAAGGGATTTTTAAGATGCATTTAAAAAAATAAAGTAAAAACTTTTAGGTCAATTAGAAACCGATCTTTTGTTTTCTTATTATTATTATTATTTTATTTTT
>KK351512.1:6597-16754 GCA_000671755.1 Glossina brevipalpis
TATATATATATATATATATATATATATATATATATATATATATATATATACATATATATATATATATATACACACAAACACATGTGTATATATACATATACACTGTATACTATACTACACACTATATTATATACTATGCCTTATACTATACTACGCTATACTATATACTATACTGTATACTATGTATACTATATTGTATAGAATACTATACACTTTACTATATACTATACTATATACTATACTGTATACTATGCTATATGTACTGTATACTATGCTGTATATACTACTATATTATATCCTATGGCTTATACTATACTATACTATACTATATACTATATTGTATACTATACTATATGTACTGTATACTATACTGTATGTTATACTGTGTACTATATTGTATAGAATACTATACACTTTACTGTATACTATACTATATACTATACTGTATACTTTACTGTGTGCTATACTGTATTTCATGTTATATAATATATTGTACACTATAATGTAGGCTATACTATATACTACACTGTACTGTGCTATATTCTATACTGTATACTATACTGTACACTATAATGTATACTACACTGAATACTATACTGTATACTATACTGTATGGTATGCTTTATCCCTAGCCTGGCTAGCTAGTGAGTTGCTTGCCTGCCCAGATAGCGTTGCATACTTGCTGGCCCAACTAGCTAGTGAGTTGTTGGTCCGGCTAGCTAGTGAGTTGCTGGCCTGTTTAGATTGCCTGACTAGGTAGTGCTAGATAGCGTTGCTAGTGAGTTTCTGGCCAGGCTATTGTATACTATACTGTATACTATACTATATATTATACTGTATGCTATACTGTACACTATACTGTATACTGTTTACAGTATATTATTCTTTATACTATACTATACTGTTCGCTATACTGAGCTCTACTATACTGAATGCTGTACGGTGTAGTACAGTGTACAGCATACTATATAGTATAGTATATAGTATAGTATATAAAATAATATGCAGTGTAGTAATATATATAATAAATATAGTATACAGGATAATATACAATATAGTGTACAGCATAGTATATATATATTTTCATATTATTACATCGTATGTGTATAAATTTTTTGGAGCTTAACTTAAAATATATTCACATGTTACATATAATGTTTTGCAAGACGTTCTGAACATTTTTTCAAATCGTGCCAAATTCTTTTTGGTAAACCACAAAAAGCATAACAATGTGTTTGAATTAACGTTTACACCGTTCACAAAAAACGCTTAGAAACTTCAGTTAGCTTTATAGGACACCGTTAAAAACTTACGCTTGTAATGAACGCCATTGTGTGAATACTGTGCTTATTTTATCACGCGAACCATGCAATGTTTGTTACTAAAGCCTGGTGCACCGTTCAAAGTGTAGTATTGTAGATATACACACAACCAGTGATATAATAATGAAGAAAACAAAGCTTATCTTATATTGTACATAGATTTAAAGAAGCGAAAAGAAAAAAATTATTTATAATAGTTTAGATCGAACTCTTCATAGCCTCTGCGCTGTGCTTATAACACAATTTTCTAGTGAGTTCGTTTTGGAAAACTATCGAAGTAATGTGAAGCTAATCTTAATTCCTTAATAAAATCAAATCGAAGAACTTGCATATATCTTGATATGGTAAGCACTCGTCTGAAATTGCCGTAAATTATGAACAATTTATACCTTTATTTAGTTTTACTTTTTCAAATGATTTCTAAACAAAATGTAAAGCTTTTTTATATAAAAGTTAATTCATTCATTGCGGTTGTAAATCCTCTCACAATAGTATTTGAATTGGTAAAGAAAGAAAGGAAATATTTAATTAAATTTATAGAGTACACACCTAATTGTTCCGTTACAAATGAAACGCGATAAATAAGAAATTTTCCATTAGTGAGTATAAAAAGGAGAGACTCATTAACTCTCGTTTGCAAAATGTGTTGCAAATTAAAATACAACGATTGTCTGTGTGTATATTATTCGGAACCTGAGAAAAAAATCTTTCCATACAGAAGAAAAACGAACACTGACGAACACTCATTAGATTTGTACCAAAGAAAGGTTTTATTATGTTAATTATTTAAAAAACAGAAAATGAAAATCATTAAAGCGTTTAAATAATAATGAGAGAAATTTAAAGACATATTTCATGTGATTGGTAGATATTATGTATAACCTTTGATTTTCAATTTGATAAGACAAAATAAAACAACAACAGTTAGGCCAAGCTGACTATTAAATATCATACATCCTTTCGTCTCATAGATTTTTTAAATTTATCTTCCTCTTTAAATACCAAAAATTATACGTTGTTGTCGTATAAAGTCCTACTTTTCAAGACATCTCTAAAATGGAATAGGGTCTGGAAAATGGACCAATTTTTATAATAATTATATATATATAATAATAATTTATTAATTTATTTGTTAAATCACTATTATTTATCAACTTCCATTGCAAAGTACTAAAAGTGAAAAGCCTTATGAAGGCTTATTTTTTGTAAGAACATTTATATGAGTAGGGTTTCAAAAATTTTAATGATCCAATCCAAATTTTTCTCTTTTATTTATTTGAAAATAAGTTGCAAATGGTGATGTGTATTCTGAAAATGAAATACATAGACAAACATCACACTTAACTCAACTTAAATCCGTTCAGAATTTAATTCTGAATAGGTTTTTATAATAAAATATTGGTCTATGTCAAGTCATTTCAGGCGTAAATTGAGTGAAACGATTCAGCAAAGAAGCTGCATCAAATTTTGCTTTAAAACGACTGTATTTCGGTTCCGGAAGATTTAACTCTTGGTGACAATGCAGTATCAAGATTGGGTTTTGCGATAAACGCCTTTATCGTTGTTAAACAACTCGTTAAAGCCCCGTTAACAATGTCAAGGATTTAGTACTCGAAAATTCCCGACGAACGATTAGAGACCTTGACAGCAACCAAAGGTTGACTGGTGGTTAGATGCAACCATAAACTGAGAAAAGGCGCTGCTTTAGCGATTTCGAAGCACTGACCTTCATGCTACCTAGCCTTCCTTTAGAGAATGACGAAAACATATCTACAATCATTTGTAATGGAATTTTCTTATTTGTACTCAGTGCCACATTGACCTTCATCTACTTCATATAAGAAACCGTTATTCCCAGCGTTAGTGATAACTGTGGGTGGTAATAAGTTAAACGAATTCGAAAATAGATTGATTTGTTCGTTCCACGAAAAGTGATAGCGATTCGAACGACACCTCTAATGTTTTGACTAACGCCTTACGATATTTACACACAATTTATCAATACTTTTATAAACTATCAGATGGTATATATCTCGCCAATTAGTCGCGGGTTTGTAGCCAACCTCGGAATCTATACATTGATAAGTCATGTGTAGTGATAAGTAAGTATATCGTCGGATGCTATATGCACTTATTAGTTGGAAAACCTCTAGCGAATGGAATTCATTTACAACTAAATGAAGAATACTATGAGACAAGTTTTCCAAGTCATTAATTTTCGGTAATCTTAGCTCTTATTATTAGCACGAATTATCTTGTCTTCTCGAAGCTCTTGTATTATGTTTTCATTATTTATTATACTTAAGTACATTACTATGCCATGATTCTGTACTTATTTAGTATAGAAATAATTTGAAATTAAGTTGTTTATTTTTCTTACCTCTATTCTTATGTCACACAAGGGGAAGTTCAATTGCGGGAATATTTAATTTTAAACGATAATTCGAGAGGGACAGCTGCATCAAAGACCACACTCCAACAATAACAAAAACGATAAAGTTACTTTTTATTAGAAATGATTTGTTTGAATTCATAAAGTTTACTTGCACGTCTTTAGCAAATCCTCTCCTACATTTACTTATATATACATATTCATGGATATAAACTTGGAAAGCTATCATTTCCACAACTACAACGTGTATCGTTATTATTGTCTACGCTCTCTATCATAATCATGATAGTGATTATCATTGCTATTGCGATTTTCTATGGCGTCAGTTCATTGGTTTTGATGGAAAAAGTTGCTCAAAAGTCATAAATTGAAAACTTTTTGATTTCGATTTTTCATAAAAATTTTACCAGCAACGAAAACCGTTATCTATATGTCTTTCTTTGTATTGATTATTATTTATTTCACATATACTGCTTTTCTTCTCGCTCAATGAAAATGAAAAGGAACTCAAAATAATTCGATTTGAGATAATCAGAAACACAAATGTAGGTCTTCTTCTACGGTAATATGCATAACTTGGCATTAGTGGGAAATCTTTGAGCGAAGAACTGCATATTCTTGTGCATTTTTCAAGCGAATAGTTTGCTTATATAAAGTGAAGCTTCGCCGTTTCACGGAAATCTTTCATATATAAAATGAAATGTTTCTTTTGTCCGAAAATATGGTTATTATATCATAAAATATTGCGTCAAGCAAACAAATTTTATTTATATTTTAAATTAATTTTATTAAATGAAATATATACGATTTCTTGAATAAAATCTTTAAGTCTTCGCTATAGAACTTCTCTGATCTCTTTTGAAATCAGCTTCACAAACATTAACAAACGATATTCTGTGCAGAGTATATTTTTTTCAGAATTTTGGCTTATGCTCGAAACGCATTTAGATTCGATTAAAATAATATACGTGATGCTTAAGCGTTGCTATGTTTTACGCGATCTATAGCATAACTTTATAGGGTTAGAGTTACTAAGATCAAGTGACTTGAAGGAAAATACAAAAAATTAATTCATTCGAACATTATAATAAGAACTTTATATTCAGTCAGACCACAGAGTTTTGATTATCAATTAAATAATTAAACGGAGAAGCTCTGTGTTAAGCCTTGGCGTCTCATCAGCTAGAGTAGCACCTTGTCTGCAACGAGTAGCACTTTCAATTGTTTATATCAAATTGTACCCTTTTACCTACTATGGCTTATAAGTTATTTTACACCTCCTGGTATTGATATTTTTGTAATTAACCAAATGATTGTCCTTTAGCACATAAGCATGTATGTCCACTTGAATTGCAGACACTTGCAGATGCTTGTGCATTTCAAGTAAATATTTTACTACACGCAAGATTGAAACACAAACTTATGCAAGGGTATATTCATTGACATTTTGTGTTTACGGATAATTACAATACATCCACACGTTTATGTTTTATATGTAAAAAAAAAAAGAAAAATCCGATTGGGTTAAGAGTGAATCGGAATCTTTTGGTTCTGATTACTTACTCTTATTATATTCTATATGTGATAAGGTTATATTAAGTTTTTGCTCACAAGAGCTTGGTTTAAGCGTAACTTTTTCCTACATCAATCAGATTCAGAATTGTTTACTGGATCGATTTAAGCTGGTCTGTCTGTATGATGCCTTTTCATTTATTTCTATGTTCAGCAGGCACATTGCAATTTTTGAGAGAAAATTGCGATAAAATTTTATACACTAACGATATTTTGATCTAATGACGAACTTTATTAGATATGGTTTTGATCGAACTATTTTTACGATTACATCTTATATGATGTCATACTTTGAAATTAAAATTTTATTGTATTTTATTCTTTAACATCTTTTAATAAAAATTAGTGAAAATCAAATTTTATTATACTAAATTGATTAGAAAAATTTGGAACCTCATCCATATAAACGTTCTTACAATACATAAGCCTTTATATCGAAACAAGGTGCAATTTTTAATATTATATAATGAAAATTGATGTAAAATAGCGGTCTACCAATACAAAAATGTGCTCTGGTAAGTTTGGTCTAAGTATGTCTATATTTGGAATCACTTCTCATATGAGGTTTCTTCTCAAAAATAAGCCCTTAAATGCAAACAATTTTTGATATTTTGTGACGAAGATAGATGAAGAGTTGTGTTATGCAAAGTGATGTAGAGTATTTAATAGTCGACCTCGCTCAACAATGTCCCAACGTGTTTGCGTTCATATTTAATGAATACAAATAATAATAATAACTAGAAAAATAAATTTAAATAAATATCTCATTATATAATATAATAATAATATTATAAATCATTTTAATACGGCAGCGCACAAATATGTTCTTATAATCGAGAGCTATTGAAATTGCGCGCGAACTTATCCAAACGAGTACTTTCTTTTTCCAAAATGTGAAACATTTTAACTGAAATCTATGTCATATTAATATCTGCAATAGTCAATGAGTTCTGCTAGTTTACTCTCGTCTGAAAGAATGCATTTTGCTTTTAATCAGGTTTATTTCGTCAGTTAAGAAGCAGCAATATCTGGATGAACGGTTTTTCTAGTTCCGAGAAAAATTAGAAATCAAGCGGATCCAGACCAGGTGAATAAAACGGATCGTTACAAAACTTTGCCGCAAAGTTGTTAAAGGATCAATGCAGTATTATATGGTGGGTTATCGTAATACAAAACCTAACAGTTATCTGTTCATAATTTTATTGAACAGCTTCAGGCAAAAAATTCATAACGTTCAAACTATGTGTCTTCTTAACATATACGCTTAGCGGAAAGGACTCGCACTATGACAATCGAACAGAATTTAACGTTACTACTTGTCAAACGTCAAATAGTACACAAAATTTAATAAACGCACCAATACTTAATAGAAAATTGTCGAGTAAAGTGGTGCAGACGTACGGTTATAATCTTTGAATTTTATCTACATTGAAACGATGTCTAATATCTACATTTTTAATCTACCTCGACGAGACCAAAAAAAAAAAAACAAATACAAAATTTTGCGAATACGTTTAGTATTCCGAACAAGATTTAGAAATCGTTGCCGTTAATTTACCGTAAATGTGGATGGTGTGAAGACATTATCTATGTTGTTCACAATTATGTACACATCATGGGTTCCGAAATATATGTCCCAATGCTTGGGCCAATTGATATTTAAAATTCGTTTAAAACACTATTCTCTCGACACTCTGTCAAACACATTTGTTTTCTTTTTAAACTTTCATTTGCTTACTAAAGTATATTTAATTTATATTTAAATATATATATGTTGTGCCCCCCTAACCTTCAACAGAGGATTATTTTGCATTACGTTACCTACATTTGCAAGTATGTGTGCGAGTAAGTACATTTCAATTATATCACATTTGTTACACCCAACGAACTGTACAGCAGTTATATACTCGTTTGTGACAAGAAATGTGCTCAAAAGACCCTATAAAGTATTATTACTATTGAGATCTTTAGTCCTCTAGATAACTATCCTCTAGAGAACTATTTACACTTTTTCTGAATAGTCATAGATCAAATTTGAAAATAGTTAGGGGTTACTTATAGCCCCACAACCCCGTTATTGAAAACACTCTAATTTCAGTTCATTGTAGACGTGCTTTGGTCTGAAATTCAATGCAAATATTTGCAAAGACCATCGAAAGCTTCAATAAAAAATAGATTAAAATATTGTAGTCAGACAATACCGGCAATACAGATACTCTACATCACTTCATGTAATATAATTTTCCATTTATCTTTGTCATGAAATATCAAAAATATCTCGTTGCCGTACGAAGCCTTATAGCGATAAGGCTTTGCATGGAGACTGATCGCAAAAATAGTCTGATTCAATCCATTTTCAATTTCATCAAAATATCTAGAAAATTTCAATCTGCAAGTTGAGCACAAAAATTCATGAATAGATATGAGGTAGATGGAAGCACAGATGGACAAATCAATAATACATATATTAAAAGGGTGGGTCTACCTTAAGTCCTCCTGGATATTACATAGATCCACATAAACTTAATATATTATATCTGACGCTGGATATTTTTTATTACATCGGTCGAAAGTCGAACTCGTTTAAATTACATTCATTTGCTCATCTGTCTGTCTATCCATTTCCTACTTTTTTGTTGAAATTTTTAAAAGCGCAAAAATTGAGCTATGGATCGAAAAATTGGTGCACAAATGTTTTTCAGATTTCACATGCAAAACTTAAAAGCGGGCCAATTACACGTTCATGATAAATGAAAAACTTTCCACAAGTGGATAAAAAGAAAAATAAATTTTCTCGTTAATTTACTTAATGCCCTTTTTGAGGTTATGTTATCAAATTTTATTTTTCTATTTCTTTAAATTCTTTAACTTTGCAAATCTCCTAATTAATAACGGAGCGGTATTCAAAGTCGCAAGAAGTGTTTATTGGTGGACAGATCATGTTGAACGATTCATACTTATTTTCAGTAGGCAGCAACAGACAGTAACGCCTAAATGCAGACCTGCTTGCCGCATAAATTTGACAAATGATAATTATTGAAAAAGAAATCGAATGAAAAATTTCTTAATGAAAATAAAATTTGCTTGAAGAACTAAAGCAATTAAAAATTTGTACTTTGTTATCTAATGGATATAGAATTACTTATGAAAATAATTATATCCAATTTCATATTTATTTACATAAACATATGAACGGAGAATGTGCCTGCATATCTCTATAACAATTGAGAAGAATACGTTACGAGTCACTTTTATTGCAGATGATTACTGGTCTCATTATGAAAAGCAAGCATGATACACGCTCATGTAATGCATGCATGTAAGGTTTTGTTCGCTTTTATTTTCATCTCAAGAGTTATATCAGATTTTCCAATCATTTGTAACGCATAGAAATATGCAGCGGAATCGCCATAAAACATGATTGAATTTGATCAGTGTTCATTGCTTGTCTGCTTGTCAGTCAACGGATCAACTCCTAAATATTTGTTCTTAAAATGAATTTATTTCATTTAGTTTTGAAACGGATTTATTAGGAAAGAAGACTTAAAGGAAGGGAGTCCAAAAATTCGTTAAAAACCGAACGATATACTTTTCTTGTTCTTTCTAGTACACATTAGGGAGTTTATTGAACAAAATACCACAAACTTAACCTGAAGTTTGTGTTCGCAGAATTTTTTCCATTTTTTTCTCTCTTATCCTTTAAGAAGATTTTTTATATGAACAGAAATCGTCATGTACTTATGTAGACAATGAGTAAATATCATAAATGCATGTGAATTGTATGTGTGTATATGTAAACACTTTAAATACTTGTTCTTATGACGGTATACGGAAATATCTGTACTTCTGATAAATATAGTTTTATATCTGTTCTTTGTATGTAGTTGTATTGCAGTTGTATGTATTTAATATATTTACCTCATACTTTAACTTTAAATAATAAAATATTTAAGAGATTTGACTACAGGTGAGCACGAGTAGTCCAATGAAGAAAAATTTTTCAATAATATTCATAGACCCTAGTACGGGGTTGGGTTGTGACTGACTGAGCCTTCGTGTTTTTTTGTATTAAAACTCGACTTTCTTACCTTCAGACTTGTGAGCTTTACGAAGTATCTAACGAAGTAGCAGAAGAAATTTTTTCGTAGTTCCTTCCTGCGGTGATTTGCAGCTTAATACATCCAGAAAAAAAAATTAGAAAATTTTAGTTTAACTTTACAAATAGTGATTTTAAAATGTCGCTGAATGCGCCTTGCATAACACTGCCTTGATATGATAAGCCTTACGTTAACATACATAACTGCTGGATAGGATTCATGACTATACGGGCGGAGAAGGTTTTTCCAAAAATACGGATTACGCTTACTCATGTATGTGTTTATTATGCCCTCGATATGCACCCACGCACATATGTATGTTCGCTTCGCATGTGTCTCAAAGCTCTCCACAAACTACTCAGATATATTCCTCCTAATGCAAATACACTTGTATGCGTATGGTGTATGGTATGGTCCATACATCCGTATGCGTATTACCAACGCAAACGCGCGCGTGGTTAATTATATCAGTTCTATTCATGCAATAGTTAGTTGACCGTAGAAGAATAGTGCTCACGGACATGTGTGTGTGTGTGTGTGTGAAATGTTTGCATACATTATAATCCCCTTTAGGGGAATAAATAGAAAACAGTTAAAGTTCCCCGTGGACTTTTATGGTTGCTGTGTTCCTTGGTTTGTCGATAGATACGGTCAATATGCTCTCATCAATACAGTCGTTAATGATTAAGACGACAATTTTTAGTTGAAAACATTGAATAGAACTTTTATTAACTTCTCGCACAGACTACAGTAACGCTTCAATAAGATTGCATT
>KK351512.1:32253-48597 GCA_000671755.1 Glossina brevipalpis
TATAGCATAAGGCATGATTTAGTTTTTTATTTATGTTTATATTTTCTATTTTTGTTTAGTTTTCGTATGTATTTTGTTTATTTTTCTATGCCGCTTTATTATCAATTAACTTAGCAAAGTCATTTTTAGCAAAGACACAAACGCAAAAAATTTATGTGGGCTAACTTCACACCAGTGATCTGACTATATTTACGACCACTTTACATATGACGCCCTGTTAGGAAAGTATCGTTCTATAAAAAGAAAAACTTTTCGCTTTTAATTATTGTCAGCGAAAATCGGTGAAGAATAATCTTTTTGGCGTAGAAAATATATATGACAAATTTATTTGGGGTGACAATTTTTTGAACCTTTTCCGAGATACAAAACTTCTCACAAAAAACACGCTTTTATAGGGCAAACAAAAAAAAAGCTAATTTTTAAAATTTTATAATCAAAGCTAGTGTAAGTTTCCTGTATTAAATTTAGATCACTTACCAAATGATTGTGGGAACTTTGTATAGGGTGGGACTACTTTTTGAAAGTTTCTCTATAGAAACTTTCTTACATACAATAAATCTTTATATGACAATGAGTTCTAATTGGCACTATTTTATAATGAAAATTGTTGCAAAAGAGTGATTTTGGGATCCATACAGGAGTTTTTGTGAACAGAATGTTTTTTTTTATAGCGAAATTGTAAAATTTTATATAATTAAGAGCGACAATAACTGGAGTATCCGGCATCCGGATTATAACGTTTTCACTCGTTTCAAAAACTTTATTTGTAATATAGAGATTCTACATTGTTTCAACTTTCAAATTTGTTTATATATCTTGTTTGAGAAAAACAATATAACACAATTTATTTAATACTAAATTAAATTAAATATTATAAATAAATTCTCCAAATTCTATAATAAACAAGTTTCATTCCAAATTCATTTAAAACTTTTCATTGACTCTTTTACGCTTCAGAAACCTTTTTTAATATAATTTTTTTTCTATATATTTTATGTACAACAGATATCGCAGTTCAATCAGATAAAATTTAAATTATTCATACGCACATCTGTCCATCCACCATTGGCGAACGACAAACATTACAAAAGTACATCATCAAGTAAAAGAGTCTTTTGGTGTAATGAAAATTAAATTTTATGGATTTGAAAAGCAGTTCATCTTACGTTCGAATGCTTTTCAAGTGCAAACAACATAATCAACTTTCATAGCGTAATAAAATCTTCAGCTATCACGTCTACGTGTAATTTTTATGTATTTGTATAACGTTTCTTGGAGAATTTGTTAATCAATCATACTGTTCGGTCGATAATAACATACATACAAAGTCATTGCGGTAACAGTGAAAGGAAGCAATGAGGTATACGTGCATTTCTTACTTTAACTCTTACCCATATAAAGTTCCAAGTTACTTTGGGACAATAGATATGATTTATCTTTATGTTGTCTATTATCCGGAAATGAATTATTTGTCCGTGTTCGTGTCTTGGCAGTTATAGTGATTTCAATAGATGAAGAGGCGTAAATATGATGATTCTACTATTCCGGCTTTTAAGAATGCATGGATTTTATATATTTTTGTATATTTTTGTGTACGGATTTTATGAATTTTCAAATGTATATTTTTGTGTGTAGTAAAAATTTGACAAAATGGTGATGGGAATATTATTTAAAGTTCTGTTCAAAAAATAAGGGGATTATTTATTTTCAGAAGATGCTCGTTTTTACTTGCTATTCTTCTTTGTCTCCTTCTTTCTCATCTTCTTTCCATTCTTCTTTTTGTTTTTTTTTTCATGTAAAATTGTCTGAAGAATTTCACTAAGAACTGCTGTTATTATCATCGATTATATCAGCCAGTTTGGGTATGCACTATTCGGGCTGTCTATATTATCAATCAATTAATTTTGAGCGAGATTTGCGTTTGTGCTCTGATCCGATTACTAATCTATAGATGTTACTGATTGTCTTGTTGTTGCAATGAAACCACAATGTGTCGAAAATGTCGAAAATGTGCCAAAAATCTTAATCTAAGTATGGATCGTTTTTTCATGGCAGTCACTGAAATGTTTTGGGACTTTATCATAACGCGCAGCGGGGAATTTATAATCTCATTATCTACTCCGCTTACAACACTTGCCACAGTCAATAAGATTTTAAATCAAACATACAATAGAGTCGTTGTTTTACAAGCCATTTCACAGATGATGCTGTGTTACTGAAAATAAAAATCGTTCACGTCCATAGCATTAATTACAAGTTGGGAGAAAATAAGTCAATATCATTCAGTACAGTAAGCGACTCACTGTAACAGTCGAATGAGCAGCATTTTCTAAATGACATAATCCTTCGGTGGGGATAAAAAAGAAGCTAATTAGAAGGTCTTTTTCAACTTTCTTCCAAAAATAAATAAAATTATTTATTAGCGCAACATAAGACCTGTTCGTTGATAAAGTTAATTAATCGATCGACTTTCAAACACGTTTGTATTAATATAAAATTGATAAACGATGTATATGATCAGATTTCTAACCGCTAAGCATCGAAGTCTTACTTCACGGTTTGAAGCAATCCCTTACTTACTATTATTCTATTTTGTTTGTTTTTCGTATTAGTTACTTTTTCCGTTATTTAGTTGTTTTATTCTACACGTATATAATAAAATTTCAATTTCCGTTATTATTTGAAATTTATGAAACTTCTCTCTTAGTCATACACAGACAGTCAATCAAAAACTCTATCTTGTTATTTATATTCACTGATTTATGTATTCATTTAATTCCTATCACGAAGAACTAACTAGAAAAAATCTCATGCTTTAAAAGAAATTTGTTTAGTTTTATTTTGATGAAGCTATAAAAATAATAAACTTTACACGTAATAATGAATTCTTCCGAAATTAGAGTAAATAATAGAAATAATAAAAATTAGCCAATGAAAGCTGCTGTCGTTTCTTCAAGCAAAGAAATGATAATCTTAGCAGTAATAGTAATAGTGGTCATCCTACTTTGGTTCAAAAAAGTATTTATTTGATTTAAACAAATTTTAATAATAATAATAATAATAATAATAATAATAATAATAATAATAATAATAATGAATTAAATTTAAACAAAAAAAATGTGGAGTTGAAATTCTTTAGAATATAAAACAAAACATTTTAATTTCTTCCATTATTCTAGAAGGAGATCATCGGGAGAAGTGCCTTTTTCGTAAGGTTCTTTAGTGCGAAGGGATCATAATTCACTATTTTATGAATTTTATGATAACTTGAAGTAGTATCGAATATGGGAGTAAGACTGACACTGGTGCTGTATCGATGAATTTCCAAGCACATGATAATCCATGAGATAAGTAGTAGGATAGACTTTTCGTTTATCCACAAAGGTTCAAATAAATCTGCATGGATCAGGTATCCCAAAGAAAGATTGTGCCTTGTAAGCATTGCTTGTCCAATACCTTGCTTGAAAAATGATTTTTGGCTGATCACTAGATACAGCCCCTTGGAAAGTATCCTGGAATCCTAGACTCGAACATCCTCTCACCAGACGGAAGCTCTAGACCGTACTCGGTGAATGTTTGCTGTGGAACTTCGAGAATAGTGAAGACCCCTTTTGATGGGGATTGTTTCACTGCTTGAGGGACCTCGACTATCATTCGTGGAAAAATAGTCCTGTGTTTAAGTGCACCGTGGGGTAAGACGTTGATAGTAGGTACTCAGGTAAAAACAAAGCAAATAGTTATTTCAATGACAATGCAATGTGGTGCAATTAAATTTACTATATATTGCAAATGGCGGCCTCTAAAAAGCGGAGGATAACCATTTTTTTAATAATCGCTTTGATATGGATATTAATTCAATGAAGTTGACGAGCACAATGATAATTGTAATAGAATAAAAGTATAAAATAAATTAAATAAAAAAAATTTCTTTTAAAGCAAACTTTGATTTAATTGAACTGGAAATTTGATTCCAATCGCTTTTTAGATAACATTTTTTCTGTAAACGAAGGCAGTTACTTCGAACATTTTATCTTTTCACTAAATTTTCAGCCAATATAAGTACAATAAAGAAATATATATCGAACGCGCGTAATATTTTAACTAAAAATATAATATTTACCTAAATCTAGCATGCTTATAAATAGAGAACCACATGCACGCAACACATGCATGAAACGCACGAAGTTCTTGTCTGATGAGCGGAAAAAAAAGAATTGTTAATGTTCAATTAATTTTGGACAAGAATGGGGCCAAGTGAGGACTCGAATTTCAGCTTTAGAATAGTGGATTACGTAAGTCAATCATATCAAAATAATAGTAAAATGATTACGACCACTGCGTTCTGGAATTAAGGTGAGATCACCTATTTAATAAGGCCACTTTATAGATGATTCCAGAAGAGCTCTCGATAGGCCTCCGATACTGATGTATAAATGACATAACTATCACCCTCACATGTACTACACTTGCTGACAATACGGAAGAAACGTGTTACTTATCAAATCAAATATAATTTTAAAAATATTTAAGAAACATCTAATGACTGAATCGCTTATAAAAAACGAAGAAGCAGGAATTTTTTGGAAACTCATCCATCGCTTTTTCGTTAGATTATATACGGGAATTTTTTGCTTTATGATGACGGTGAAAGACATACGGCCATACCTGTCTCTAAAACAAAATACTGTGCTTCTTAAGAA
Source organism: Glossina brevipalpis (assembly GCA_000671755.1). Classification (NCBI taxonomy): domain Eukaryota; kingdom Metazoa; phylum Arthropoda; class Insecta; order Diptera; family Glossinidae; genus Glossina; species Glossina brevipalpis. Next base: position 36,954 of record KK351512.1, read on the forward strand.
TCAATTGCTTAAGCTCTCTGAGACGAGTTTCAAATTACTATAAACATAGTAGTAGTAGTACTAATAGTAAATACAATAGGTACTTGCAAAAATGTTCATAATATTTTCACTTGAAAAAGTCATTTATTAGGAAAAATTAGCACAATATATATTAATCAAAATATTTTCCATCATTTTTTACATCTTTTTTCCATCGTTCTCGCAACGTTGCGATACTGTGTCAGAAGAACTCATGATCTTTTGGGGCTATTCATTAATCGACCCTTTTTTGCAGTTCTTTAACTTCGTGCATCGATCTAAAGAAATGGTGATCAGAAGGCACTATCTCTGGTGAGTACGCTAGATGCGGTAGAATTTCTCATTCGAGCTGCAACTATGCATCCTTGATCACTTTTGCAATATGTGGCCGAAATAAAATTTTCAGCCAATTCGTTTAGTAGCTATTTTTCAGAAACGGTTAATTCATCAAGTTCTATGCTGTTCGAAAGTTCTTTGAGTTTGAGCCGGATTTTCATCGTTTTGGAACTTCTTTGGTCCTTCAGGCCGTTCTTTGTTCTTGACACTGAAATCATCACTTTTAAACCATCGAAACTGGAAGCGGTAATTGGAATATGATAGAGCAGTATCACGCATAACCTTCTAAAAGTTTTATATGGACTTCGACAGCAGATTTCTTTAAATTATGAATGACGAAAATGAATGACGAAAATGAATGTCGACAATGAATGTAGAAAATGCAATTTTGAGCGTTCCATGATTAGCGGCTATATACGCTGAATAATTCAATAAAACTAAATAGAAAGCTATTATTTTAGGTAGAGGAAATTCAAAATGATCGAATTCAATCCTTATGTACACTTGTATTTCTTATTACTTTATCACTGTTACCTGGAGAACGTGCCCATCAGAATTTTTGCAAGCACCTAATGTATATAAATAGTAAAAGTAACATTTTCGTGTTCACATATGATAACTGTACCGCAAATTGAATTTAAATATTTGCTGCTGAATGTGTAAATATTCTTCTTTTATAAATATTTCACATATGCATCTTTGAATGCTACACATAGACAACATATTCTAAGCTGTTAAAATGTACGGAAATATATTTAAGACTTTGCAAAACAAAAAAAGAATTCTTTTTCTGTTGGGATGATGACCAAGTAGTAGATATAAAGTAGTAAATATGGAAATGTAACGTAACAACGTTAGATATTCTCTTACAAAGATGTCTACAAATCTATTTCATATTACTGAGACGTATAGCTTGGTATGTATACAAATGGGTTATAGGTGAAAGTTCATTTCGGTCTTTTGTTTACGATGTACGTGTGAATGTTTTTAACATTTGGTAACACCACTAGCATGTTATACTTTTGAGTAAATGTACAGAAAATTTAAGATCCTAAAGGTAATACAAGAGAAAGAAACGTTGAAGTGAAAAATTCAATTAGAAAGAAAACTCGTATACGCCTACCAGTGTATTTTAAATTTAATATTTAACTTCATATTTCCATACCCCAAACAGAGCGTCTAGAGAATTTAACTAAAAAGCATGTTTAGAAAAAAGTCATTTTTTTCCTATTTGATTTTATTACAACTACCTCCGTATAAAAGTATGGAAAATTTGAGTCAACGTGAGTCTAAAAAATGTCCCCATGAATATACATTAATTGTCCGAGTTTGTTTTTCTTTTTAGTGCCATTGTTTTGCTTACTAGTAATAGATATTTTTTTTAAATATACAATCGTTACTCTGTGCATTCTCACATCGAGAATAAAATCTAGAGCAAAACGATAAAGAAGTGAATGATATGTGTATGGGTGACTAAAATACAGTCAGATATGAGAGTAAATGATTACATGATCGTGTACACGAATATTGTTTTTACAGTCATCGTTCGAACTTTAGCGAAATTGATTGAAGTACGACTCAAACACAATTTAAACATTTAAGTAAATACATTTACATTTATTTTTTTTTTTTTTTTAAATTATATGCTTAACATGCTTACATATGTTACGCTTATCTTCATCCATAATTAAACAGTATGTTTGAAGGTCGTAACACTAACACACAAATAGTAATCATTTGATACAATAGATGATAAGAATGACATCTGAAAAACATTAAAATTTTCATTTTTATATTTTGCTTTGTAAAGTTTGCTCAATTAAAGTCTAGTTTTCATTTTCACAAATTCTCTCTCTACCTAGAACATAAAAGTACGGAAACCTTTGCCTCTTCGTAGTGCACGCTATCAACGTTGTATCTATAAGTTAATAGTTAAGAAGGTTTAACTATCGACGCTTAGCAAAAGGTATCATAAGCATTGTTAGGTAGAAGTATCGGTGACTCGTTGAAAAAAGGCGCACCGATTCGTTTCATAATATTCTCTGTGTTTCTATTCAACTACCTTTAACAGTTCGTTGCAGTAAGAGCAGGATGATGATTAAGGTGGGAAGTGAGCTGTGTCGTAAAATACGCACGTCATATATCAAACCTATGGATGTAACATTTCCAAAATTTAACATCTTAATTTGATGGATGATATTAAGAGAAGAGAAGAAAGTGTGAAAAAGAATGTATGTTAACGGAATTTAATGCAAATCTAGTTCTTACTACTCACACTAATAGAAAACAAAAAAGGAAAAAAAAAAAAAAGAAATGTTAACATTTAAAGTTAGTTTTGCCGTTTGACGTTCTTGTCTTGCTTTACTTGAGGTATCCAAAGTTTATCTTTATTTTTCATTCCCAAATTGCTCTTCAACATTCAGACTTATAGAAATCGTATATTTTCAACCCTTCTCCCCATGAGATTTAAAGTAAACACATGAAACTTTCCTTATAAATACCTAGAGAGAATTTAAGTATGAAAAATAAGACGAATAAGACGACATACGCGTTCCCACACGTTCTCTTTGCATGCATTCTTAAATGCCAGTAATGTATGCACATCATATGTACGGAAGCGTACATTTCATTTAACCCATTTAATGCGATGTTTTTTTTTTTTGGTGACCATCACTAAGAATGGAAATTTTTTTCATTTTATTTAGAAACTAATGGTGTCCTGTATTTCATTTTCGTAAAATATTTCAAAAGCATTTAAAATATTATATGACGCGTTCGTGGAAAAACTCTCAAAATATTTAAAGAACAAAATTAACTTAATAAATCAATAATAGATGAAAAACTTATAGGAGCAATTGTTGTTGTACCCTTCAATAGTATGGTTAGATCTACTAGGAATGTTCAAAAACGCTAACGCTAATATCAATAACTACTTAGAAAAGCTTTTATTTAACATAATGTAATAATTAATTTGGCGATTCATTAGTTGTCGGCGAAACGACATGAATAACATAGGTGCTATCAATTGCATCAATTTTATCCTCTATATACAGAATTTTTTTCTAAAATCTGTATATACGCGAGTATATAAAAATAAATATATAATAAAATATTTATTTTTTTATCCAAAAACACTACACCCTTTCCATGCGAATTCTTCATCAAGCATTGAAATATGAATTTTGTCAAACTTTATTTAGTCGGCAGGTCTGGAAACTGATAATTGATTAATTAGAGTCGCATAGTCTGATAGAAGCTGTGAATCAAAAAGTATAATACTAAAATAATTATATTCAAATCGTTTTTATCCGAAGTCCAAAAGACAAAAAACTTTTTTGTTTTTCATATGCTTGCAAAGCCCTTATAAAGTCGTACAGCAACGTCTAGAGAATTTTAAAAAAATGCTTGGAACGAATTCTTCATGTTACTTAAATGATTTAACAATCTTTTAGGTTTCAATCTAATCGATTCGAAATTGATTCCAAATTTTCTAAACTTCTTGTGTGCATCTATCTTTACTTATTTTCGATAAAATCACATAAAAATATTTCAACTTTTTTTCTTCCATTTTTACTATTTTTTTTTTTTTTTTTAATTTTCTTTTTAAACTACTATATGCGACACTTTATTACGATAATCAAAATAGACTGCGACTACTTTTATTTTCGATGTCTACAAAATTTATACTAAAACTTCAGAATACCAACCTTATAATATGAGTTTGATCAGCTGATGCATTAGTGATGCTGCTCAAAATACAGCTGTGAACTGAATCGAATACCAGATTTTATGTGTATAAACATCTAAGATAATCTTTACTTTATGTTTAAACACACCTAAGATAAACTTTACTTTATGTTTATACACATCTAAGATAATCTTTACATTAAACCAGTCTTATTTAGGGAACTGTCTTTTCCAGACTGATAGATAATTTAAATTTGGTGTAAAAATCACTTCTTTGTGGCTCGATAAAGCATTGAACATATGGTGTATAATTCGTTACAAATGGGTTAAGGTATCGGAAATTGAGCAAAAAAAAAAAAAAAAATTCTTCTTATTACTTTTCATTGCATACCTTATATTTAAATTCTGCTTTAAAAAAAAAAAAAAAACCTTTTTTTGTTTGAAATTGAGTCAGAACGTTGGAATAACACACTTGTGCCATTAAAATAATGTTGATGATGACATTCATTGCAAACCAACAGAGAAATGCAATTCTCATATCACGATAATGCAGAGATACTTAAGCTTAAAGCATTTTTATGCGTATTTAAAACTTATCTGAAAGCAATGTCAACGGCTGTCAGATATTAAAGGAAACGCTTCCTTCGGTGCAATTTTACAATCGTGCAAACTGATAACATAATGCGGGGAGGGTCTTCTAGAGCTCTTTCTTTTCAATCATTTACGACCATATAATATTACAAAGGTTAACAACTATGACGTCAATCAACTATTTCGACACGCAGAGTTAATCCAAAAGACTGATTTTCATGCAAGAGCGTATTCAGTTGAACGAACTTACTTTAGGTCTCATGAAAATTTCACACATTTTCACGCGTGTCACAAATGTATATTATTCGCTCTCAATGTCATTTCGAAATACGCAAACAACTTTATATATAAGTCCGTTATGGTAAAGCAAACTTTACAACGACTGAGACATTACGATTAACTTCCCTCTCAACTAATTATTATTTTCTTGAAATTTTATAAACAAAATAAACAAGAAAACTTTGACAGTACGTTTTCATTTATTGACAGCAAAGTTTTATTAAATTAATTCGAATCACGATTACAAAATATTAGAATTTCCATAGAAGGTTGATTAACCAATATTTTAAAATATAAATTAGAAAGATTTCTTATGTCAGTCACGTAAACGTGACACAATTTTACTACTAAAAGAGGATTACAAGTTGAGTTAAATGCGACACATCACATACAATTGCTAATCAAAGTAAAGTTCGTGAATGATAAAATGCTTTAATTTATACCGATGTATGTACCAGGAAGGGCTTATGAAATGGTTCATCGTTTCTATTATACGAATCGACTCAATATCATTTTTTGAGTCTATTTAAGCATATCTGTCTGTCTGATGTCTACATATATATGAAATCTTCAAAATATTTCGATGAAATTTGATAAAGAAACATGTTTTGGCGCGAAAACAAATATTATTGAAAACGTATAGAATCAAATTACTTGAATAATGCGTTGTTTTGAAAGAAATCTTATATGTGAGTGTGTGAGAAATATTTCCTATTATTAATAATTCTCGGCAAAAACCAGTGAATAATAGTATTTAGGCATTTTGATTGAATGTGGAAACTTTAAATGGGATTAGATCATTTTTTTTTTTTAAACTGCCTCGCCTATAAACTTTAGGACACAAAATAAAACAACAAAGTTTAACTTTTGCTGGAAATTGATTCGCAATAATGATTTTATAGACAAATTTACTATTACTGTGTTTAGACCACATGAATATATTTGTCGGATTCCTTCCCATGTAGAGATTCTCATGAGAATTAAGTTTTTATATGAGAAGATGGTATATGAATTTTTTTTTTTTTGCTTCTTTATGACGAAAATAAGTGAAAAAGAAAAAGTTTTTTGAAAAAAAAAAAAACAAAAATTAATTTTGGCCTCCGCTTTGCGTTACGTGAACTTATTACGTATATTTCAACTTATATGTGTATTCATATTTACACTTACACTTATAAATAGGTGGATATTATATTAAAATTTTAAGGTTAAAATATTTCCATAAATCGAAAAATTATATAAAATTCCAATGAATTAATACCTTTACGTTGGCTCGTGTATATACAATGTTTCTAAAAGTAATCATTTTAATCCTGAAGCTAATATATCCTAAAAAAGAAAGGCTACGATACTCAAAGTTAATTTTTTTTTTTACTTAAAAAAAAAATGAATATGCATACATACATATATTATTTTTGAAGAATTTTAAGCCTTACGGCATATAAAAAATATAAAAAGAATTGAAATTGAAATTATAGGAAAACAATAAAGAAATTATATCAAGTTTGAATTGAAACTTGTTATTATTCGACAAAAGCTAACATGATAAAGAAAAATGATTGAATAATTTAATTGCTTTGACATAAATTGTTTTAATATATCACAAAGTCATGTCTAATAATTATCGAAAGCTGATTGCAAGAAAAAAAGTTGGCTTCAATTCTGTATCTCATTGAACATAAAACTTGACATTTTTTTACATGCAAAAGTTTCGTACTAATGTCTAGTCGCGCTAACCTTTAAATAAAAATATCTTAGAAAAAGTATACGAAGAGGTATTGATACTTTTTTCCAATTGGATCGATTTCTTAGGCAAATACAACAGAAGAAGGATATTTTCTTTTTAGGTCTATGGTGCCATTGTTTCATTTTCTCTGTCTTATCTTTACCAACTAAATAATTACTTACATTTGCGTAAGCTGGGCTGAATAGCTGGGCTGAAACTATGGCAATAGTCTCCATTTTCTTCATGAGGATTGCAAGTCTAGTGATTGCAGTGCGAGATTATATAATGAATCTAGTCAGCTATGTTGTCGCATAAACGAGATGTTAAGAAGCGCGATTACAAGCTCAGCATACCCGGTTTCAATTCCCAATGCAGTAGATCATACTTTAATTATGATTGCATTGTGGCCGTAGTTAGAGTGACTGCTCGATCGGTAAAAGTATGAGACCACCATGTGGTCATACAGTTTTTTAGATCTTCGTAGTATTTATGCCCTGCTGCCATGTATAAAATAGGATGCTTACGCTTGCATTGCATGATAGGCTTAAAACACTTTTTTTCTCTTCATTTTAAGTATAATAAATAATATTTTGCAATACGTTTACCAGGAAGAAAGGTCTTACTTTCAATTTTGCGACATTTTTTATACTATCAATGTGCAATTGTGATTGCAATGACATTTGATAGCTAAAAACGAGGAGTTTTTGTCAAATAATATATTTGCTATACATTCGGTGACGGAGTGTTGAAATTGCCGAATTGAAGAAGATCATAATTATTATAAATTATGAACAAGCAAAAGCATGACATCTGATCCTCCGCAGAGCCAAGAAATATACTCGAACCAATTTTCTAACTTCAATAACAGTAACAGCATGCTACTGGGCGATATTTTTTCCGAAATGCTGTTGGCTTGATTGGTACAATAAATAAATGCTTTACGGAATGTTGTTAAACGAATTTAGTCTTTGGTCTGATATTGATGCTATGCACGCATTCGATCGTTTCCAACAGGATAACATCATCTGCAGGGAGCAATTGATCGTTTGCGTGATTGATCTAACACGAATTGGAATATTCTCAGTTAGTTAAAACAATAGTAAAGTAAATCCTCTTCAGACGAATGTAGTTTTTTTTTCTTTTATTAATGTTAGCAGCCACTGAATTATAGGCAGCTACAAGCTTTTAGAAATATATCTTTTAGTTCCAATATCTTTATGTATGTTTTCGTCTGCCGCGTTATATATGTTTAGTAAAATAATTATTTTCTATTTACGATACTAACGAATACATGCCTGTGTATGTATCCTCCATATCTGTTTTATAAATATTTGCAATTTACTCTTTTTATAAAAGGCCGGTTACATTAAAGTTTGGCGTTTTCAATTGCCCTTATAGCAAGAACATATTGCGGTAAAGATGGTCATAAATAATTGCAAGCACTATGTAAACGTACATACATATATGCATATGTATATATATTTATACTCAACTGAAAGTTTTCTCAATGAATGTTTCACTTAAAGTACGAAATCGAATTCAATTTCTTTTTTCTTTCTTGCTTGACAGTTCATAGCGTTAAAAGCTTTATTTCAATAAGTGGCTTATAAGCGAGTATTCTCAGGCGCTTTATTCTGTAAAGACTTTTAGAAATTCGTTGACAAGTAGTAAACTGATTTTGCCAACAAATTGATGTGTTTCTTTTGTTTCAAAACTTTTCAACAGCCTACCGTTCGCTCTACTCAATGTCTTCGATCCGAAACATCAAGGATTTATTTCTATTAAGAGAAGTGTGAGTCAAAATCTCAATCTTTTTGGATGAAAATTAAAGTAAATGCAATTTGTATTTACAATAAATAAAAAGCGAGTTATTTAATAAGGGCAGAGATTCTTTTATGTGAATATTTTCTTCTTTTTTTTTTTATAAAACTTAATTAAATTGTTTTCGTTGTCTACAATGCCGGGACACTAATAGAGAATTGCTTTTGTTCTGCATTCATCAACAATTCAGGAAAATCGTTGCCGTTACCTTTTGGATGTAATTAAAATAACCAATCGTCCATTTGGACAGAAACACAGCAACAACAGCTGTTGTCACGCATTTTTTTTTTTTTGGTTTTTCGTTCTGATTGAAGACCACAAGACTGGAAAATGTAAATACGTAAACACCGGCTCCACCTGCAGATATTATTTTTCCTTTCCTTTCTTGTGACAAGATATCAAATGCATAATCGCTGCCAAGAGTGAGTACATACTCATTCATTGCAAACGCATGGTACATAACCAAACATAGAATGCCTCTTTAACTTTAAAGATAAATAATAAATTCGATTTCAGTAAAGTTTTAAAGGTCTTAAATGATTGTAAGACTTCGTGAAATCTATTTTAAGTCTCTTGCCTTAAAATGAATATCAAGAGAAATTGTTAAGGATTTAAAACGCAGAAAGAGCTGGAATGACAAAGAGTTAACTTTCAATAGTTAATTTGGAGATGCTTACTAAACTAAAGGAAAACGAAGCTTGATCCGAAGTGAAGTGAAGTGAAACCTTTTAGAAATGCGGAAAAATAGGAGAATTCCATTAAACCAAAATAATTTCTCTGACATATTTTAATGTTCAACCTTGCTTAGTGTAAATAATTTTTTCTAACATCTAAGATGAAAAGATGGGTTTGCCTACTTAATCAAACTGACATTGATTCATGAATTTTGCTTCAAACTAAATCAACAGCCAAGTAAGTGTAAGGTTGTTAGCTAATTTCGAAGGCTCAACGGTTTCTACTATAAACATACTATGGAAGCTATTGAACATCGTTGGAGTAATATATTGAACTGACAAGAGGCCATATTGAGAGATAAACATTTATTTCTCAAATTTTTATGGTCTTAAAGTATTAATTTTGAAGTTAAAAGCATCGAGAACAACTGGGAAAATATGACGCAGATGCTAATAGTTCTTAGCATTTGCTTTATTGCTACTCTTACATTTGTTAAGATGAAAGACTCATTTTTAAATTCAGTACTGATATCAAATTCGTCAAAAACTGCCAGTAATACAACATTATTCTCATTATATGCTTCAATAACTGAACAGATTAATCTAAACAACAATACAATTATCAACTTACAAATAATGTCTGCCTCATCGCAACAAATAAAATCGTAGCATGAATTAAAAAAGAAAAAAAAAAAGAATTTCATCATGTTTGTTAACAATCGCTTGATTATTGATACTGACAGTTTTTCACTCATTTCTATTTTCGTATTTAATTATAGACAAGGATACTTTATATCGTATCTACAACAGTATCAAGGTTGTTTATAAAATCCCTTATCAAGGATTTGTAGCCAAAGCAGAGTTTGCAAAAGGACTGTAATTGAAAATCTTCTAGTCAATACTGATTCGTATTGTTTGATTCGTATTGTTTAGATGCTGCGTAGTCATTTTCAAGAACTAAAAGCAATGACTGAGCTATGCGCTATGTAGTTAAATCGGCAGAGATAACACTTCTAAACTGTTACAATAATAGTAAATGAAAGTTGAAATATATTTTCTATAATGAATCAGAATTTCTTGCGAATTCTTATACTTAAAGAGTGCGAGGACCATAGTTGAACACTCGTTTTGGTCCACATGCTTCCACCTCCGTAGTATTATATTAAGATCTATATATGAACTTCTCGTTCTAAGACGAAAAGCTAGGATTAGGTCAGAATATGGGGAATCAGCAGAGGTGAATTCAACCGATTGGCAATCCCGATCAGCCGACCTAAGTTAGACGGAAGAGGAAGACAAGTTCCTCTTTCCTTTCCGTGAGCAATCGTCAACGAGGCTAGAGAGATATAGAATTTTTGTCCGCGAATATAAATGTGATGGGACCGAGTTACTGTTTGGGATTAGATTTCAAATATTAGGTAAAAGACTAAACGAACGAACCCTGACGTTTTATAATAGCGTAAAATATGAAGTATTATAGCAGTTATTTGTAATGAATTATTATTAAATAAAAATTTACTTAGAGATGGTTTCATTGTTAAAAGATTAATTAGACCCCTGGACTCAAATGATGAAAATATCCAAGACATAGACAAAGGGAATTAGAGAAATTTTCCGAATAGAAGAATTTAAATTGTTTAGAAAGGATACAAAAAAATATATGTCAACGAATACTTTCACTAAAAAAACAAAAAAAAAAAACATCCTAACGATGTATAAAAAGGGAAAATAAAAAAGACAAAGCGAGAGAATTTTAAAAATATTTCAAGACAATCAAACCATTTATAGGGTGTTTATGTCTATCAGTAAAGCGTTGCTTTACCAAATTATCGTATCCTTTAGGGTGAGGTGCGTGTAGTGATAAACAGTTGCTTTTAATTAAATTTCGCAAAGTGTATATCCATAGATGAGCGATGAGATAGCTATGTATGAGAATGAGTGCACTCATATGTTACATAAATAAAATTCTTTAGAAAATCAAAAAGTTTTCTCTGATTGTGAATTTTGCCTTTGTCGATATTGCATTTATGACTTGCATGCAAGGAAACAAATTATCAATCATAATAGTCTTGAATTAATTTTCTTTGTCAAATTGTAATTCATTTTGTTTCTCCTTTAAACTTTATTATAATAAAAAAAAAACATTAAATTATAACTTCGATAGTTTTTACATTTGAAACACAAGTAAACACCAATAAACAAATATTGATTTGGATAATGAAAAGAAAATACAGACTAACAACGATTGCAATGCATTTTTATATTACTTTTTTGCAAATTTAAAAATACACAAAATGGAAAATAATTGTAGACGAACTGTACGTCGTATGCATATAATTTTCTTAATACATTTACATTCAAGAGTAGATTGTAAATATATATATTTTGTGGGGTCTCCGAAGTTTCTCTCTGGGAGGTACAAACCAAATGATAAAATAAGATAGACCTCTCCACCTCGTATATAAAAGTAAATGATAAAATGATATAAAAATAAACGATTAGACATTTAAAAGAC
>KK351513.1:0-21607 GCA_000671755.1 Glossina brevipalpis
ATAACTTCTGAATGCCCTAGATTCGCCTAGTATTCGATAGGTAAGTCGTGATCATTTCCAAATTGCTTTTACTATCAAAGAATTAAGAGAAATGCTCAAACAGCCACAAATGACCACCATTTGGAAATACGAAGATTTCGTTGGTATAAAAGAAATAGTAGACAAATTGTCCAGAGCTCGTAAACGAATATTGGAGCTAATACTAAAAAGTCTGAATGAACAACAACAACTAAACGTTGAAGATGGTAAAAAAATTCATTCCGATATTTTTATGTTCGCCACAAGCACTTAGCGAACGTGAGTTGACATTTACCATCAATAAATTGGAGCAAGATCGCGCTATACCAACAAATGCACATCATCATGTATTTTATTCTTCCATATGTGTGTACTTTTGCACATCTTCCGTAACTTTCTTTTTTTTGCTCTTTCTTTTATAGTGCGAGGTGGCTCACCACCTGACGTTTCTACTCCCAGTTTCCAGTTGATGTGACTTGGACACTGTGTGATAGCTGTGGTTCCGTTCTATTGAAAATAAACATCGCCTACATCCATAGTATCAATTTCAAGAAGAAGAAAATTAATCAACATCATTCGGTGAAGGTCAAAACGATAGCATTTATAGTACCAAACAGCCACTTGTTTATTTAAGTATTTCCAAGTTTCCAAGGAACTACTCAAATTTGACAATTTTGCTTGTTCACGAACTAAGATAGACGACGAATGAACTTCATCACTTAATATCAAGTCTTCTTGTTTTTAATTGTCCAAACATCATCTCAATGACAGTTGAACATTCAAACGATTTAAAAACGACGCGAAATTTTAAATCTCGTTGAAAAAGGACCAATAGATACAATTGAAATTGCTTTGAAGTGAAATAAAATGTTAATCTGCCGATAGCGAGCGTGAATCTTCTTGTCCAGAATAAAAGTGCATCTCGATTCGTTAACAACACTCGATGTATAGACAGACATCAACTCAAGTTATATTAGTTTTTATCCACTTGAATGTTTATAATGCTTTAAAAAAACTATTAGGTAGTCCGAAAATTTCTTACGGTTTTTCGTTATAAAATAAAATATATTTATCTATGTATATAGAATATGTCTTATATGCTCACTTTAATCTTCCGTTTCAAAAATTAACATCTCACTACTATAATATAACCGATCACTTGGAAGTTTTTCACAAAAATAAATCCAAGCCGGCTCTACTATATGTACGTTCAACTCTAATTATTTATCTAGATACCTGAAAAAAGTTATTTTAAACTGTTGTTGGGATAAATTTCAAGATTAATTTGGACCACCTAGCCACCTAGGACCACTATAATATGGCGTCACTTATTGGATTTATTCGTAAATGTATGGGTCTTAGTCCATTTTTTTATAAGTAAAAATTTTTCTTTTTGAAACCGTTTTTTTTTAACAAAATAAAATATAAAATATTTTTTCAAACTATTATCGCGGTTAGTAGCTAAACATTTTCGGATCTTTTTGGCAGAATATGAATTCGATACTAAAAGTCCATTTAGGTTTATATTTTTAATACCGATATTGCATTCTCGCCTAGATTGATAAACAGAAAGCACTAAAAAAAAAAGTAAATTTCTCGCGCAAACTATGAGTTTGTCCGGGGTTTCTTACCGTCTAGAAGATTCCTAAAATTCAGAAAGTGCAGAATAGGCAAACGAGAACCAAGCGATATATTTCAACTAATCCATAAAATATATTTATTTATTTTTTTCAATCAGTTCAACCAGTTCACGTTCGAAAAAAAAACTGATTTAAACAAATAAAAAAATAATATACGACTGTTCCAACTTTTTCATACTCACCATCCACCATCTTAGAAAAAAGAAAAAAATGCTGCATTTTCAGTTTTTGGGCGTGAAAGATTTTTTCTACTTTTATAGAACAGAATGTAACTTTTTTGTGCACTTTATGAGTAGTGAGCAAAGTACCCAAGAAGCAGAGACGTAATTGAGTTTCCTTTATAGCGTAGTCGAGCACACTTTCATCTTTTTACCAAAAATTTCATTTAAATATCTTAATTTTTCTGACTGAAGAAATGGTTATATAATTAGAGAGACACATGGAGAGACGGTGGATTTCGCATTCGATATTGACAAAAAAATATATATAAGCTTCATGGAGTTTCTGAAGCATCTTTCTTAATATTGCAGATTCGAATACTCTATTATATCGAATGGGCGTGATCGATCCTTTCTATTTTTGCATGGATACTAGAGGACAGGCAGCTCAATAAATGTGAAAATATTTATTGATTTGTCTGCTATGATTTAACATAAAAAAAAAAACACAAACCTTTTTTCCCTTAAAGCAGAGGTGTTCTCAGTTTACGTTTGTACTCTGGGCGTGTACATTGACCGATTTGACCTATCTTTAACATCAACCTGAATCCGAGCGCTAAATTTGAAGCCTATATCTTCATTTTTTGACCTCAAGAGAATGTTTACACAGTCGTATATGCTTAAATCGATTCTAAATTTAATGTTGATCAAGAATAAATATACACCTTGTGGGGTCTCTAAAGCGTTTTTCTTTTGCTAACAAAATACACAAAATAAATATACGCCATCCTTCGATGGTGGGTATAAAAAGTTAAAACTTGGCATATACGCTTTTAATTAGCAGTCACTGCTCGAATTTTAATATATCCCCGTTATCTGCCTAATAACAAAGGATATTTTCAATCCATCTAAGAGATATTTAGCTGGAGCATGATATACAAAAACGCTATCTCTCTCTCTCTCTCTCAATATCTTTTCTTACAGAGATGTATATTTTTGAAAATTTTTTACAACTTAAAATATAAACGATTTAACCTCAAGATTTGTTATTTATACATTTCGCAACAAAAACGATTTTTATCAGTTTTCCCACAACACCTAATTTCGTATAGCTAAGCTTTCTCTGTGCAAAATGTCATAATAACATTAAAAAACATTACAATAAAATTTATCGCCATACGATTTGAAAATCACGTGTAAGTCTATACGTATATATGAACATGCATTTTTAAATGTACACATGTGTGTATGTGTATATGCACTTACAAATTACTTATTTTGCAATAAAAGACAAGCACGTTTAGGTGCGAAAAGAACGTGAGAAAAAGCGTGTATATTATAATAATGTATTTAATTTTTTTTTTTTTTTTCTTTTTTGCTTTTTGATCGTTTTACAAAGGAATACCGTGTATAGTTTTAAAAATACATACAAAACAACAAAAGAAATAAAAATAAAACATGGAAAATATTCCTAATTATCTAAGTCGAATGTGACAGGCAATAATGACTACTTTTATATATTTATATAACAATAGAGCATTTAAACACACACAGTTGTCAGTTTCTATTTAATGTAAGTAATTAAATGAGGAAAATAAACCTCCTCTTGGAAATAAAAAAGAAAAATTAATCATAAGATAACAATGAGTGCAAAAATTTATAAAAGACGAATTAATAATAATAGTAATAATAATTTTCAAAGTTTATGATGGAAATAAAATAATTTTTGTAGTTGAGATTATATAAAAATTTAGATAAGACACAAAAAAAAAAGTAAAAATTAAAAAAGACAACAAAATTAATATACTTTAAGCTTTACTAGGGGATGAAGGCGTCGAAGAATGCCACATTTTACCCATTTCCAAAGCTTGCAATTTCAGCAATTCTTTCTGGCTATCTTTTGCTTGCAACAAGAAGACGCTTTGCTAAATATTTCAAAAAAAAAAAAAAATATATTACTTATCAATGTGAATTACTTATTTAAAAAACAAAAAAAGAAAATACCTTAATTTCTTTGCTCGTCAAAACATCCATTTTATCATAGATTATTGCATGCAAACCAAGATCTTTCAACATCTTGATGGTATCTTTGGAATTATTATCATCGCCCCAACAGAATACTACCAAACCTCGATTTTTAGCTAAATTAACCTTAAATGAAAATTAAATGAAATTAAGAAACTTTTTCTTTTTTGTTTGATTTGTTTTTAATACCTGAGTAGGGTCCCTTAAGAGATCTTCTGTATGAGCAACTATACCAAGCAATTCCATAGCCAGGGAATTAAAAACTGCGGTCTCTATACGATTGCCGCGTGGATCCAAATATTTTTTGTATCTCTCTGTTACTCCGATTGTTAGAAACATGACTGGATAACGATTTTGTTTATAACGCAACATAGTACAAATATCAGGATCGAAACAAGAAAATACTATCCGCCTTTTGCCTGCTTTACGAAATACTACGTCGAGTATACAATCGACGTAAAGATTACGATCGACCACATGCTCAAATTCCTCTTCCATTGTGCCGTCTTGCAATCGCTGTGACCATTTTATTTCAATGTTGAAACCAACATGGGGATCTATAGCATCTAACACATCCGATAATTGTGGGAACGGTTGATGTTCTTGCAAGTCATCGTTACTAAAAGATCGCATTTCACGTGACCGACCTTCTGCCGTATGATACACTTTTAAATTTTTCAACTGTTCCAATGTCAATTCGCGCATAGGCAAAGCCAAGAAATCATGTTCTTGAAGGGAATTTTTTGATTTCAATGAAACGTATATCATAAAATCATGATAGACTACCGGCACTAAATCTTTACTTAATTGAACATCAAATTCAACCATGTCTGCTCCATGGTCAGCAGCATTTTTGAGTGAGGTAATGGTATTTTCACGTATGGAGGAGGCATTACCCTTGAAGCTAGTGCCAGATCCCCGGTGACCAACATCTAAACCATGCCATTTATGATTCCAATAACGTTGATAAGAGATGCTCATGTCCATGTTTAGTGAAGGCACTGGTTTCACAATTAAATATCCGAATTGCATCATACCCAAAGGTCGATGTCTAGAGGCACAAGTGATGGCAACTTCCAAACGACCTTCAGATGTTTTAAAAAGATTTGGCAACACATAATGATACCCCAAATGATGTGGGGGATCTTCAATATTAGCTTTCGAACTATACGTATATAAATCGATTAAATAGGCAGTACTTTCAAAATCTGCTACTGTCAAATGAAAGATGACCAAATCATTGAGTCCACAAGCTGTACCAAATTGAGATTGAGAACGTATTACACTATCCTCGGCATTAAGGACAGCTACCTCTGAAAATGCAAACGCTGTACCGCCATCACCACCATTTTCTCTCGTGTCATGAGTATCATTAGATAGAGAATCTTCCAAAGGTGATATGGAGCAAGCTACCATATTGTTGTCGAGTCCATTCAAAGGTATACGTAAATTCATTGGTGTCACTTTTACATAGAGTAAACGGCGTTTCATGCGTTGTTTCCATGTAAATGGAGCATTAAAGAATTTTAATTGTATAACTCGTTCAGATGATAACCAACCGCGATCTACCTTTTCAGAGCCGTCTAACAAACCAAAAATATCACAGCATTTGTCTGAAGGCTCATTAGCTAATATCTGGCGAGGCTGGAGATGTGTTTCCCAGCGACGCACTATAGGTTTTCCAATATCCGGATCTACAGCGCAAACCAAATAACGATATTCAGTGCTGCGTTCGCGGGGTATCTGTACCGAAACACTCCATACGTTCGAGTCTGGAGAAAATGTGAAAATATTTTTGTTGTTCCTAGGACCCAATTGCTTACATACCCTCGTTCTCGTCCTTAGACATGAGAACACAACCGCTTAATTGCCAGTTGCCCAACGATTCGCAATTACCAACCAAAGCCAATATTTCATTGGCTACCATATCATGATTCATCAAAATCCTAAATTTCCAACTACGCTCGCTATTCGGCATGTAATGACGCGCACCGCCAGGTGGTGGGGCCAGCATAGCATCGCATGCCTCCTCGGTTGCATCAGCAGCAAAAGACCAATGTTCCATTGTTTTATCTTCGTTTATAATGACCAGAACTATTCAGTTAAGTTTAACAATAGCAAAATAATTAAAAATACACGAACAAAAAGACAACACTAAATGTTTAGTATACAGTAAGATATATAAATATGGTATATATATAAATATATATTATATACAAATATATATTATATATATATATATATATTATATATATATAAATATTACATATATATATACTACATAGTCGTCAGTCTTCACAAAAAACCCACAATTGCATGATGTGTCTGCTACGAAAAATCCGTTTAAATAAAACTCACCTTAGCTTGAATGCGATTTGCTTTATATATAATAATGAAATAACTTTTTTTTAAAAAGTACTTTATAGTATAATATGATCTGGCGGCGTTCTCCGTTAACCTTCCTCCCGTTGTCGTCTTTATTTAACTAGACGACGCTCTGGCAATTATTTATGATGACTGATAAAAGTCATTCGGATATTTATTTCTTTCATAGATTTTCTTCGCAATCGAACAAAAAAGAAAAGATTATCACGTTTTTTAGGCATAGAATAAAGGTCAATGGGTTTTGCGTTGTATAAAAAATATGTAATCCTTTCGCTGGAAACTAATTTAATATTGAATTAAAGATTTCTGTTTGCCATAAATGTTAAATATTAGTTTTTCTTACAGGCTATATTTTCTTGGATTTACGCATTTTTAATGCAAATATTCCGCCTTACTGGAATAATTACTTATTTTCCTTTTTTTCAATCCCGACAGTTCCGAAATAAAACAATTAAACGTATTTCAACACGTACGCGTTGACAATGAATTACTAAGTAATTTCGCGTATTTATTACTTTTGTTTTATCGAAAATTAAAGTAATGATGCTAACAGCTGCTTTTTAAGCAATTGTGGGAAATAATTGTGAATGATTTATAAACGCTTTGGCATTATGCGCTTTTATCCTCTTTTTTTAATTTTGAACTATTTTAAAGTTTATTATTTGTTTGTTTAGCAATTAGTTTTTCAGTTGTATATTTTGAAAGTAAAAATTTATCACATAAAACATATAGTACAGCAATGTAAGTCTAACAAACATCTGACGAATGTTTCTGAATATTATCAAATTAATTTTATTTTTACCTGTAAAGGAATTATTCACAAATTACTGAAAAAAGATAACATTTTAAGCATTTATTTTTATAAATTTTATAACATTTTTTAAGGAGAGGTACTAAGCTATAGCTAAATTTTTTGATAAAATAAAATAAATAAATAAGAAATAAGTATTGTTTTTGATTTCTTTAACACCAAGTTCATTTGCTAGTGTAGCTTACACGATTTCTTCAAAAATTGTTCTAGACAGGTGTGTTGTGTTCTAATTAGTCAATTTATCGCATTATTATTTTTATTACTTTATTTAAACTCTTTTAAATTTATATCTCTGGTGCAAAATATTCATAAATGCGATTTTTCTTTCCGTTCGTTTCTTTTTACACCTATGTGCGTCGAAATCATATTAAATTATGAGTTGTGGATTGAGATCTTGAGGTCGGCATGGAACAAATAGGTTGGGTTTGTAAATATTCTGTTTGCACTTGTGTGTGTCTTAAATATCGCATTTTTCCTGTACTTTTATCTTTACATTGTGTAGCAGCTGTAAAAAAAATTTCTTGCATAAAGAAGGCAGAGAACAATTTCTTACGCCTTTTTTTTTGTGCTTATGTCGATGCATAGTTGCCAGACTTTTTATTTCTTTTTTATCTTTTGTTTTATATTGTTACCAGCTCTTTCGAAGTTATGTTTCGTATAATATTGTTCGTTTTAATAAAGGATATATAAAATATATTATCATCATGTAATTGGGCGCTTTCTATGTGAAAATACAACTGTGTAAAAGATTGTGGTGGTAATTTTTCTTATCATCGAAATTGGCGTCACTTTGCAATTTGCATCAGCATTGAGTCTTGATTTTTCTCTAAAACAAGAATTCAAGATCAACAAATGCAACTATGTTAAAAGAGTCCTCTATTTTCAATCATCTTTTTTCCATCTCTGAGAATGCAGAAAGTAGGCACAAATTGTTGGATAACTTCTATTTGTAAGAAGAGAAGATAGAAAAGTGGCGTCTTATGCTTCACATTGATTGTCAATTTTACTTGTACTTCATCGAACATCAAAAAAGTAGAATTTTTATTTTTCTCATTCGACTTTCAAGCTTAATATATTTTGTTTTTATTCGTAAAATTTACAGTTATTTAAATATGAAGCGTAATAATTCAGCTCGTAAAAAACGTTCTGTTGGAAAATGGGTGGTTTTGAACGAAGAAGAATTGATACGCCAAGTCACACTTAGGCCTGTATTATATGACCGATCGTTAAAAGGCTATCGTAAGGCGTCTTCAAGACAGCAGTGTTGGGTAGATGTAAGTTCAACAATGGACACGACTGTTGATGAATGCAGAAGAAGATGGCGTTCTCTACGTGATTCATTTGCTAAGCATTACAAACAAATGCAACAGAATGCGAGTTGTGGAGTTGGTTCTCATAAGAAACAACGTAAATGGATATTTTACGATCAAATGAGTTTCTTGATACCATACATAGACAACGCAAGGTAATTATTAGTATGAAATTATACGTAATGAAATGTAAATTAAGCTTAATTGTCATTATCTTAGTTATGGACTAGACGACCAATTATTGGATGATTTACTGGATAATTCCGAAGATGGTCAAAATATAGTCTGCGAAACACAAGATTGCGAACAAACACAACCGCCTACGGATATTAAAAGGAATATTGATATTGAAGAAGAGCAAAGGAATCATGTTTCAGTGCAAGCTACTGATTATGTGCCTCTGAATGTGGAAGAAAAACCCAACAACCAAAATTCTTCCATACTAAGCGTTCAATGTGCTGAAACTAACACCGAGGAAGACATAGAATCGGATGAAAAATTTCTGCTTAGCTGCGCCCCTATTTTAAAACGTCTTACAAATCGGCAAAATTCTTTAGCACGTTTAAAAATTCAGCAGGTTTTATATGAAGTTGAATTTGGTACCAGTGAAAGCGTTTGCACCACCTCTAAATCGTGTGCGTGATTAAAAAATTGATGATTTTTTTCAACCTTTTTAAAACTACATTTACATAAAGTCCGTTGATGCGGTAAGCGTGTTATGCGATGCAAACATTTTGATGAAAGGCAATGAAATTTCTCATTTCTCTTATAGTTTTTGGAATTATCTGAACGTGTATTACTAAAAAGCAGTAGGTTGCAGCAGATTTTATTTGCTTTATATGATGAAAATTCGCAACAATTAGCAAAATAGCACGTTGTTTCTTAGAATCTCAAGATCTAAGCTTATAAGCTGAACAAGACCTCAACAAAACATTTTGGGTATGTCTTAAGTAAATTTTTTTTATGTTTCAATCGAATTATTGGAAATTTATATAAAAATATTATAAGAATTCATTGGATTTATGTTAAAATTATTTATTGTATACATAACACTATAACGTTTCTAGGATCATTTCTTATCAGTGAAATATCGGTTGAGTTGTTTAATATTTACAGAAATGATATGGTGAATGTTGTACTGCCTAATATATATTATTACTTATTTTTTTATTATTGAAGTCCACAAAAGTGAAACTGTTATTTATACGACCGCTTAGCATCATTTTACAAAACATTAGTATTCCTAAATAACTTGACGTAATTTTTCAAAGATGCGGATTCTGTATCCACATATTTTTCTTTTCTTAGTTTAAGTAAAATTTTTAAAACATTTGCTCTAAAAGGGAAAAGTATTGATAAGTTTTAATTTTTTTTTTTTGCCTTCCAACCGTCAAATACTTTTTAGCCTTTCTAGCTAAGTCAATTGTTTGTCTTACGTTCGATATTGTTTCGAAAATATTTGCTTCTTTTGCAGCAGCTACACTTGTCACCATTTAGTCGCTGAATATTTCGAAAGTAATAAGTGCATATTTAGTTGAATTCACATGGTTATGCTTTTCGTGGACGATCTTTTGCAGTATTTGTGAGTACTTTTTGATGCTGCTTATATTAAGTGCACTTTTTCTTTGTTTCGCATTCAATGTGCGTATTGTTAATATATCTAGGTGATCAAAAACTTTACATATTCTCTTGACGTTGTGGTTATACTGGCCATTTCCAAATATACTTGTTTCTTTCAGATTTTTGAGGCCTTATCGAACAACACAACTTTAACATTCGAGTCGATTTTTTTTTTTTACTAAATTTGCGTTATTCAGTATATAGTACCTCAATTGGCTTCAACTTTTGTTGATGTTGAATTTGATTGTTAACAAAGAGAATATCCAGGTCATCATGAGTAATTTTATTACAAACGAACCATGAAGTACTAGCAATAAGGCGAAAAGTCTTAGACTGATAAAGCCCCTTTTTTCCGCATGCATATCACAAATCCAGTTTTCTTTTTGCGTCATTGCTCCTGTATCAATCGTTGCCGTTACGGGGTTACCTGCAATTACTATTTTGGCTGATAACATGTTTTCCTCGAAATACAGGCCGGTCTGCTGTGTTTCTGTTGGTGGTACTGTAGACCTTGCTGCTTCTGTTTGTTCAATCTCATTCTTTGTCACTCTTTGAATGGTTTCTTGATCTTGCTGCACAATCTGCTTACGCTGTGTATGGTTAACTGATTCACCCAACTGTCGTTTTTGATGTTGAGAGCAATCTTCGACCGTGATTCTCCGTCGAAGTGAATTCGTACAGTACACATGAGGTACGTCAGATGAATTTCTCGTGTCGATCCATATCATCATATGTCGCTCGCGTTGTAGCATACTGGCGCGATTTCGTCGCTGCCTACGTACGATTACTCGTGTCTGATTATCGGAATACCGGAATACTCTCCCAATCGTCCGCCATCTTAAGAAGTTCCTCTAGGGTTTGCAAATCTCTCCTTCGGATGTACCCCAAGTATTCTGGTAGAGCGTTGGTATAAATCCTCTCCAACTTTTGCGCATCGGTATAACCCACGTGTCTCATCATCGTCTGTAGAGACAGGGCATAGTCTTTAAATATCTCCCTGGGTTTCTGTACTCGCTTTCGGATCTCGTCTTCCAAGTTCTGGAAATACCGGGACGGTAAGAAGAACTGTAGGAAATTCTTTTTGAATGCCTCCCACTCGGTCCATCGGCAGTTGTTATTTTTAAACCAGGCTAATGCTTTGTCCTCAAGCAGAATTACCATTGTCGCCGGCAGTGCATTTTTGTTGACCGCATAAACTTCGTCAAAGTCTTCGACACATTCGATAAATTGTAGGCGGTCTCGTGTCCCTCTATAATTTAGTCCCCATTTCCGGACCATGTCGATGACTGGCCTTCCTTCCGCTGTCGGCTGCACGTACGGTGGAGCCTGACCGATCATCTCTTCTTTACAGGGTCTATCAGAACTTTCTCTTACCTCTTCTTTATAGGGTCTATCAGCTGCTGCTAAAGCCGCTCAGAAATTCAACAACGAGAATTTCTCTCTTACTTATACCTTACGGTTTCTGATGTCTCCTTTGCGATGTCGACGTTTGAAAATTGTCTTGCACTTTTCACTATATTCTCCAAGTTATGGACACATTTTCTTTCGTTTTATAATACAATTTTGTTGCTTTATCATAAAAATAAATGTTACATGCCAAATAATTTGCTTCTTTTTTTTCTTCACAACATATACGAGATCCTTGATCTCTATGTTACACCCGATTTTTCTTTGTTCAAATCTTTCTCTTCTCTTTTCCTATTTTTATTTCATGTACTCACTTTTCTTGTTAATTACACTTTTCTTCTATTCTGTGGCTACAATAACAGACGTAATTATCAATCATTCTTGTGTCCACTACAATAGACCTTTGCTTTTTTTTTTTCGATGTTTTCTTTTTTTGTCTATATCGTTATGTAGATCTCTTTTTTTTTATTTTTACGTGTCTCACTGTTCACTTTTTTTTTCTTACGGTCTTTTCTTGTATGTTCCTTTTAACAATTTCCACGTGTCTTTTTTCTTTTTTTTCTTTTTACGAGTCCTTTTTATTTTTAAGTGTCTCTTTTTTGTTTTTACGGGTCTTTACTTTTTACTTTTTTTTTCGCTGTCCCTGCTCGGGCGCCATTGTAAGGAACAGATTTGTTCCCGTTTTAATTTGCCTGGGCCGGCTCGCCGGATTCCAGGAGTTCCGTGCATCCTTTCGGTACGCAAATAAAACAAAAAGTTCTTCCGATTTACAAACTTTTTTTATTTCTAATTCCATCGAAATATCAGTCCTTCCGTTTACAGTCATAACTTCTTCATCCGGACAACGGCACAAAGCCCCCTTGATTGCCCTCACTACACGGATTACCACGGACCAAGTAAAACAAACTTGCGACCGAAATCGTCGCTGTCTAGACCGAGAGAGAGGAACGCTAACGTTTCCACTTGCTCCGTTCTTCTCGTCAGCTAGGTGGCGTTGCCACCTATTTTCCATTCCATTGTTTAACAAAAGCGAAATGTAGTTGAAATGAATTTACAGCTCGTAGGAAACATTCCTAGGATCAAAAGATGAAAACAATGTTGCTGTATCATCAGCATATGTTGCAATTAAAGTATTTTTAGCGATCGGAAAATCGGAAGTGAAAATTGTACAGAGTGTTGGACTTAAAACAATTCCTTGGGGTACACCAGCTTGGATCTTGCATTTTCAATTTTCACATGAAACGTGTTTTGGAAATAAGATTTAAGCAAACATATTGGTGTCGGAATAAGTTCTTTAAGTTTAAAAAGTTGACCGTCATGCCAGACTTTATTGAAGACCTTTTCTACATCTAGTAATACATGACCTGTCTTTTAAAGGAGCAATTCGGCTTGTCGATCATTATTTGGTAGCTCTCCATATATTAGTTTGGGGAAAAAGAAATCCATTATTTTTATATGAACTTCAGGACTTTATTTAACATGCTTCGGATTGTCCGATTTGGGTCAAATATGCACCGTTTTGTTATATGATTTGTTGCCATTTTAAAGGTAACTTCAAAATGCCTCTCTCATAGAAGTCCTGGTCTCTATTTGCAAAAAACTCTAGTAGTCGATTTGCACAATCCTCCCTAGATTCCAATTTTTTATCATTAAAGCAATTTTGCAATGCAAGAAAAAGATGATAATCGCTTGGTGCCAAGTCCAAGTAATATAATGTTAATGTATTAAACACTCCCGAGTTAATGTCGATTAAAAAATTATTAATTTACTCATTTCTTCTCAGCAGAATCTTCGTAGTTGTGTTTAAATGTCCAATTTCCACACAACTGCGATTCCAAATTGTTTTGTCGATTTTCTCTTGTTGCTGATCGTTTGCTTGACTTCAAGGCCAACGTAATTATTGTCATATCCAGATTTGACTGAACTTTTGAGAGTAGATATAAAACCAGCTTGATGAATAAAGCTAGTAAAATCTTCCATCGCAACGTCAATTTCAGAAGTGTTTTGCAAACTCAGATTAAGATGTAAATTGTTTTCGATCCTATCTGTCAAAGCCTTAATATCAGTTCTGCGATTGATGATACTGTATTGGCGCGTAAGAGGTTGTGAAGAACCGTGTTGAAATTGATAATCAACGCAGAGTGATCAGAACTGAGGTCATCATTAGCATAAATATAATACAAGTATAATATATATAAGTAGATTAGTAGAAATACCAGAATACTCCGCGAAATCTAATAAGTCATGAATCCTTCTCAGATCAGATGGCCAGTATGTGAGGCTCCCAGAGGGTGGAACAGAGTTCTTGTTCGGATGCTGCCAACTTTCTCGATGCGTTACAGTGACCGAACGACTGATTGATTTATGACGTTAATCGTGGGCGATCTAGGGTAAAAACGTAGATACTTCAGTAAGCAGCCAAACATGGATTTGTTCGTCTGTCCAGTCCAAAAGGGGATATGGGCGAGTCCTCGTGTAGACCAAAGAAGAGTACGATTTGAGTGGCAACTTGTTGGCATATATCGACCATTCTCGTACTACAGAAAGAATAGAGAAGAGGAGAGGAAGGTCCTTGGGCTTGCAGTACGATACGAGCGAAAATGGTTGACACTAGGAACTAAAAAAATTGTGCGATGTGTTTCGATGTATTTTTCTTTTATTTCTTCTTTTTTTTTTTGTTTTTGCGTTTTGTGCTAAAGAATTTTGCCGATTTGTAAGGCGTTTTAAAATATGGGCGCAGCTAAGCAGAAATTTTTCATCCGAATCTATGTCTTCCTCGGTGTTAGTATTAGCACATTGAACGCTCACTATGGAGAAATTTTGGTTGTTAGGTTTGCGCATAATCAGTAGCTTATTTACTCTAATAGTAATTTTAATTCTTAGGTTCCCTTGCGGGATGTAGGCTACTGTAAACTGCTGGTTCCCAGCAACCCATTTTCACGCTGTTTCTATAAAATGTAAGGATCTTTTATTTTTGGGTTTCAAGTATATTAAAAGTTTTTTTATTTCTTCGGTTTCGTGGATAAGGGTGGAATAGATGGGATAAGAAGTGTTGACACTCGAGCTTATGGTAAATTTCGCACTCTTTTAAATCTATAACGTGTATCAATATTACGGTGGCTGACTATATCTTGGCGAAGCCCACACCGATCGCAACTATATGTGAATCCCTATAATCCAAGAATTTAATCTCTCCTAAATTAGGGATTATTAACATCGTGCTGAAAAGAAAGCGACAATTTCGTTTCGTATTATTGCTTTTATGAACGATTCTTCCCTTTTCGATCAATATAGTTGTAAGCCTGTTCTCTTTGACTATTTCTTGTTTGCAGTTCTTGGACAATTTGGTCCCTAATCTTTTATTTTCGCTGACGAAAACCTTATCTCCTGTTTGGTAATTTTTTGGTGATTTCCTTTGATTGTGGTATTCCAAATCGGATAATCATCGATTTTTCAGATCGTCGACCATTTGAGTCCTGAGTTTTTCCTTTTCTGCGGGATTGTTATGTGATTTTCTGCCAAATAATGCTTCGAGCGATTTGTACCCAAAGCTGAGTGAATGGCGTCATTGTAACTTGTTGGAATTACTCAAGAGTTTCGATAGATCATTTTGTATTCTCTCCGCCTTAATACATGTCATCATTTCGGAAAGCGTAGACAGCAATCTTTCGACTTACCTATTAACCGAACTGGTGTATGGTGGGATCCGGAACACTTTCACATTAAATTGGCTCTCCAACACGAACATTATTGCCTTGGAATTAAAGGACGTTTCGTTGGCCATCACAACTATCTCTGGCATTCCAAAATTCAACAAGATTTTCTTTAGTGGTAGTTTGATAACCTCTGTGGATTTTAATTTTAGTATTTCCTCCTGAGCATACTTGGTTAGTTTGTCGACTGCTGTTAAAATGGAAGCTATTTTGGTTATGTAAATGTCGATGTGTGCTGTTTGTACAGGATATTGCGGAATGGGGGTTTGTTGCAGCGTAACACTGTTGAGGTAGCGATCGTATTTATTACCTTTAGAAAGTTTGTACATTTTAGTTATCCTTTTTATTTTCGCATTCATTTGTGAGAAATAGCACTTTTCTAGCAGTCTTTCTTCCAATCGAATCATCTTCATTTTCACGGTCAGTAGGTGTTCTGTAGTGCTTCTTCCTCTACTGAATTGGTTCTTGTAAATCTGGACTTCATATCAGGTGCATCCTACGGACTCTTAGGATGAATGACCCGACGATAAAAATTTGTGGCCAATAACATTCATGTTGCTATCAGCTGATTGAACAATCCTTAACCATTTCAGTGCGAGCTTAATATTTCGATTTTGTCCCGCACAGATGTCACTGTTTATTATAAGATGGTTTTGCGTTGTAAGGCTCTGAACGTGCTTCAGGCACCAAGATGCTATTTTTTGCACACCCTTAGATGCTACAGTTTCCTCCCATGTGTACATATAAATTCTATTTTCATGAAAATTATCAAAACCTTCATTAAGAACATACATACCTCGCTTATATAATGCAACAGAAACTGATAATTTGGGATAATGAAGAACCTTGTGTAGATCAAAGATAAATGAGAAATATTTGATGCTAAGTTTTGATCTATTTCCCAGTGTTTTTCTTGTTTTTAATTGGGCTGGTATATGGCCCAATGATATCCATCTCGTAAAGCTGATTTACCATGGAAAGGGCATAAGACTTACTCGCAGATCGTTGGCGCTACCAGTTCCTTGCGTGTTTTTGTGAGAATTCACCCCACTGAAAATATTATTTGCTCTCATAAATTGATGTAACTTTCCCTTTGCATTTTCTATGGTCCAGTATCCTCTAATGCAAGCTTTTATTACATCCGAACGATCGAGTTATTGCACCATAGCATCCACACAAAAAGTACTTGTCAGGCGCTTAGTGCAGCCGGTCCCAGTTGCCGAAAGATTGAATTTCAATTTACGTGTAACGGTTGTCTATAGCTGGGATATGACTCAAGGCTCTCCAGAATAGTCCGTCCCAAGATAATTTGTTGTAGGAATAATAACGCGGGACTTTCAGTTTGAGTTTCCGATTTTATTTATTCTTTATTTAATCTCTTCCGCTTTCTCATTAATGGAAAGATGAAAAAACTCGCGAGAGGAAAGTGAGACTCAGCGAAGGGAAAGAAAACTCGGTAAAGAAAAAAAAACTCATAGAAGGAAAAATCTCGGCGACGGCAAACTTGGGGGAAAAAAAATCTTGGCGAAGGAAAAAGAAGGAAAAACGTAAAACGGAAAAACCAGCACAGTGGGCTGGTCACGATGGTTTAAAAGTAACTGGATCTAGCTGACACAGGTTTCCCGACTGATTTTACGATGACGCGTGTTTCCTGATTGGTTTTAAACTGACTTGGGTTTCTGCAAGATAATACCGGAATTATTTTAACAGCAGCGATGGGTGAGTCTTTTTAGGAAGGTTTGTTAGGGGAAGCTGTTAAGGAGGTTTCAAGTTTACTCCCAGGAGAGATTCAGCAAGGAGGACCACCGGCTAGCTCCACTCGGAGTTTTCCATGAATTTACTAAAACTTTTTGGAAAGGATTATTGAGGAGAGCTATTAATGAAGTTCAGCTGTACTCCCAAGAGAGATTCAGCAAGGAGGACCGCCGGCCAGCTCCACACTGCTCCCTCAGGTGAGCATTCAAGAACCTCCACTCAATTC
Organism: Glossina brevipalpis; assembly: GCA_000671755.1. NCBI lineage: Eukaryota > Metazoa > Arthropoda > Insecta > Diptera > Glossinidae > Glossina > Glossina brevipalpis. The sequence goes on from KK351513.1 coordinate 17,069, forward strand.
AAGGGAAACCCGCAAAAAAAGGACCACCGGAAAGCTTCACTCGGAGTTTCCCATGAATTTACTAACGCTTTTTGACTTACCACAACGATTGCTGTTTGTAAAAAGGAATGATTGTCAATTTTCGCTGGCCTTTTATAAATTTCCGTGGCTGCGCTGCTTTATAAAATCAGTATAATACATGTACATTAATTTCAAGCATACACCAACGCCGATGCACAAATGTGACGTGATCATTTGTTTTATGGATGGTTATGTGTATGTTTTGCTTTTTGATAATTTAACTTAGAGAAACTGAAGATTAACGGTTCTACATGCCAGTCGATTTTAGCAAAAACAATTTATGTTAAAAATTGAATACAGAAAAATGCGTATATTACAAAATCAATACAGCATGTGTACATTAATTGCAAGCATACACTAATACCGATGCATAAATGTGACGTGGTCATTTGTTTTATGCATGGTTATGTGTATGTTTTGCTTTTTGATAATTTAACTTAGAGAAACTGAAGATTAACGATTCTATATGCCAGTCGATTTTAGGCAATAATGATAAATAAACGTATGTTAACATAAGAAGAACAGTTAGAATAAAGAATAACTATAACGAAGCAATAATAGTAATTGATGACAAATAAAGATGTTAGATTCTCATAACGAAGCGAGCACTTCGTTACACTCCCTCCTTACTTCGCGGGCAAATTGAAAGACAGGAAATGTGTCGCCACGGCCTCTAGAAAGTTGATACTGCTTACCCTGATATTCGCGATGATAATCGCCCTCTGATCTTTGCTGTACTTCAGCTTTTCGAATGCCGGGTGATTTTCCTGCGCGGTACCTTTACTGTGATGAGTGGCACCGTATCTGCTGTAATGCGTAAGTCCGGGGTACCGCGGTGATGGTGTTCTACTTCAATGAATTTCCTTCTTTTTTCGGCTACACACTCCACCCTTGGCCGCCTCATCGAATCCAACAACAGTATCTGGCTTTTCTTCTCTTTTTGTAGGTCCGGGTTGAAGATAATTGCCAACACCCAATGTTTATTGATACATATTGGTATTAATAGGCTTCCTAGGGTTAACGGATTGAATTTTCTTGTCTATCGTCTTAATACGTCCCAAAGGGGCGCCTCCCGGTCAAGCTCGGGGTAAAGGAAGGACGAGAAGATGTGGATTCTTTCTTTGACCTCTTTCGGTAGCGCTTCCTTTACCCACCTCCCGTGGAATTCAATTAGTGTATCGTTTAACCAGCGCCCAGGCGCTAATCTAAGGTAGTCATCGAAGTAGATGCTTAGAGAACTCGCTGTTGTTCGGTAACTTAGTAAAATGTTTTGAGTTGATGTTGACATCGTGTTAGCTTGATTTGTAATGATAAACTCGGTGTATATTACTCTTGAAGTAAAGTTGTAACGGGACATCTCCTTGTATAGTTGTTAATTCAGTGAATATATAACTCTTATACTGTTTTGTTGTTTTTTTTTTTTTTGAATTGATGATTTTTCTTTTTTTATTATTTGAAAATTAAAAAAAAATTCTTTTTTGATAAAGAAAAAAAATTTTTTATTTGTTTTTTTTCCCTATCTTTCACGTAGAAGAATAGCTATAATGATTCTCGGTCAAAAAACGTTTTAATTTCTCGCACGTGCACCCGCCTAACTTCCTTGCTGTCGGGACTTTTTACGATGATAATCACGGGCGATTGGAACCCATGCACTACGTAGGGTCCGTCATACTTTGGGGCTAATTTAGCGGCGAAATTATCTGGGGCCTTGGATAAACGATGTGTCCGGATCAATACTCGTTGCCCTATTTCAGGGGTACATTCTCGTTTCCTTAGATTATAATGTTTCGTTTGCGATTCGCTTCTTTGTCGCATGTGTTCCTTGCCTATTAACATGATGTTTTTCATCCTGGCTACTGTTCATTGATTGATTGTTCCGTTTCTCCTGTGCCTAGGGTTTCTTTGTTGTACATTGATCGTGGTAGTCGTGGTTCTCGACCGAATTTTAAATAAGCGGCAGAATAACCAGTAGCTTCCGATACTGCGGTATTTATAGCTACGGTTAATTCGGGTAGATAAATATCCCAGTGACGTTGGTTGTCTGTTGCGTATTGTGCCATCATGGTTTTCAGTGTTCGATTTGCACATTAGATGTCTCTCATTCCGACTGACTCATTTCTGTTACGAGATTTTGTAGTTTTGGCAAAACTCGAACATACGAAAAAAGAATACCGTTTTTGCATTTTCTCTTTTTGAAATGTTATGTCGAAGAAATATACTAGAAATAAGCCTATAATCAAAAGATAAGTTTATTCCAAATTGTGTTGTTCCACTACTAATGCTTAGCGAATTTGGCATAAAGGAAAAATTAGAATTTTGACAATTAAAATGTTTTAAATTTGTGTCCTACTCCCAGCTATTTTTAATCATGTTATCGTCAAATCGTGATGCGTCTCGGCTATGTTGGAATTTTTTCTTTTTTAGTGATCTGCGAAAGATAAGATGTGGACCATATGTTGGAATAGATGACAGGTGGTTGAATTAGTTTTTAACTTACGTTTTAATTTATCTAAACGTAACTAAATAAATTCTTTGTAAGTAATAGGCCGGCGTTGGTAACGTTGCTATTGATCGCTAGTTGCATCATTCGTAAAAATTCTGCCATAAATTTCTGTTTATTAACTTACTTGCTATACGCATGTGGAAAATTGAATCACTTGAGTTGACCGATGTTGCATAAATGAACTAAAGTTAACACTGGTATAAAATCGTCATATGAGATCTAAAGGTGTAGTGGAAATAGAAAAATCAAAAAATAAATGTAGGCGCATCACATTATTAAGTGAATCAGATTTGTGATAACATCAAATTAGCCATAAATTGGGGCTTTCCTTTGTCTAAAGTACCATTTACTTAAAATTTTGTAAGCACTTCTTTCTTTGTTTAAAAAATGTTAGTTAGCAATAAAGGCTTACAATCTTGTTCACGAATAAAACTTGATTCAATTCCTGTTCTCTATCACTTCCCTTGCTAATATGCCTTCAAATACTATTTAGAGAAGCAAAATGTAAAACTCAAATTAAATTCGAATTGTATTATATCGAAAAATTTTGCACAAATCAAGAGAAAAAGTATATTAAAATAAAAATGCAACTCTGAAGTTAATTTTTTTTATAAACATGACAGGTTAGAAGGTATTTTAGAATAAATACCAAAAAATTTAATTTTAAACTTTAAAAGGAAATCTATTATGATTGATTATTTATGTTAATTATGTCATCGCAAGGTATTTTTAAGAAAATACCAATTATTTTATAAAGTTCTTGGTTGTTAAGAACAAGACCAAAGAAAACTAAAGCGAAATGTGAACATCAAAATGATGTATTAAATGTTTATATAAAAAACAAACGACAAAACCAAATCCTGTACAAAACCAGTGATCGTCTGTCTGATTTATCAAATACTTATACTATTCAAATATTTATAAAAACAAAGATGTACAAATTTTCATATCCATTTAAAAATGGCTAAAGTAACAATAAATTTAATTCAATCGCTCTAGATTTTGTATATAAAACTAGCTATGTTAAGATGTATTAACTAAAATAAATATAAAAAATATAACTAATCTGTGTTGTGGAACATTAATTATTTTAGTAGCATTAAAGTTTCTTCTCAAGTCGTTGTATCTATCACTTTACGTTTTTTTCGTGTTTTTTCGGCTGTGATTATTGCTTACCTTTTTATTAATATTACTAAAAGGTAACTATGAGTAAATTTTAAATAGCCTGTGGCGGCCTCACGTAGGTACTTATGACTGTCGCTACAATTTCCAGTTTTAGCTCTTTACGAACATATCGATGGAAACTGCCCTCTATGTATATTAGTCCTTCCTTGAAATTTATCCCCTTTCTCTAGATATATAAAAAGTATACAGAATGTTCAGCTTAAGTTACGCTAGTAGGACAGAAAATCATCTAGCAGCTGAGCTTTATGCTTAATACTTTCCAGTTCCGTATTATAGTGAATGCACTGGATAAGTAGTTGAAACGGAGACAATATTAAACACGATCCCCTCACCCCCTTGCAAGTGTTTAAGACCAATAAACCTATTTGAAATAAAAACAAAAATAATTCCAAAGGTGAAACTTGAAACTGTTTTTCTTCGAAAGCATGTTTGTTGAAATAAACGAACAGCTTTTTCTTTTCCACTTTCGTCAGATTGTTTTGATATCTCATTGGCCATTTCCTAATAAATCTGGAGGTCGTCATAACTTCGAGATAATCTCTTTCAACGTTAAAAGGCAAATGTGTAAGAAAATCGACACCAAAAGAGACGCACTTTGATATCTCGTTTTGTGAAACTTCGCAATTAGCGCAGAATAACAAACAAAATTATTTGCAACGATCTCCTACACAGTTGTATTTTAACGAATAAAGGCACTATCTCTAAAATTTCTATGATGAATCCCTTGTTTAATATCGATTTATTTGTCAATGATTGAATGTGGAATTATCGAAAGTTCGTTTTCACTATTG
>KK351514.1:13340-24106 GCA_000671755.1 Glossina brevipalpis
AAAAAAAAAAAAAAAAAAAAAAAAAAAAAAAAAAAAAAGAAATATGTTCTTTGAAATATCTGTCGGAAAAAAAAAATTCTCTTTGATTTGTCGAAATAATCATTTAATTAGTTTTTCAATACGAAGGTTATAAGAGTGCAACCATCTTATCCAAAGAAAAGAAATTCGAAAAAAAAAAGAAAAAAAAAAAATCTATATAATAAAAAAACATTTAATGCGAAGTCAAAAATAATTATTATTGAAGAGAAAGTGAAAAAGCACCGAAAATAATCTTTTTACATACAACCTCTAGATAGAAGAGCATTTTTCCTTTTAATTGAAATCATGAAAAACAAGTGAAAAAAATTAAGTGATTTTAATGTAATGGTGTGGAGACTTATAACATGGAGAAGTCTTGGACTTTTTTTTTTCACTGATATAAAATCCAACAAAAAAAGGAAATATTTTACTTAATATACGTTTGAAGTTTGCGTCCAACCGGCAACTCCACGTTTTCTCTGTGTGCAAAATTATTTAAAAACCGGACGTGGCTTTACTTTGCTTCTCTTGCTATATAAGTTTGTGTTTCTCTCGGCTATTCTCTTGAAATTTATTTTTACGAAACGTCACTTTCGCAAGTTTTTTTTTTTTGTGTTAATGCAACCATTAAGATTAAGATTTATTATTTTTTCAGTCTAATTTTATAGCTCGCTCTCATCTCTAACATATTATACTAAGGTAAGCGCGTTTTACTCAGAAATATTAGGTGAGCATAAATAATTGATTCATTTTTTACTTCATTTTGTATTACTGCTGGCAATACTTCGTTTTATAAGTTATCTTGTTGTTATTTTTTCATGTTTTCGATTGACTTGGAAAAATATATTTTTTTTAAATGTAAATTTGTGTAAATTCTGTGTTTATAATAATCATATAATTAGTTTTTCAAAAACCGTAAAATTTTCCTGTATTTATACAAATGTTGTAACACATTGCGTTATTGCTGAATACACCATGTACGCGCTTATTTCAAGATAAGTTTACGTTAACGAATATCGTACGCTTTCATACTGGCAATATTGCTATTTATAAGTGAGCACATATAAAAGCTGTAAGTTATAAAACTTTTAACTTCAACAAGAGCAATAGAGCATTTTAGTATTCATTCGAAAATTTGCGTATTAAGTCAGACAAATTGAGAAAATTTGATTTTTACTCGAAAGAAAAAATTCATAATTTTTCAATCAAGAATTTTTCTTCGTTGATGTTGTTAATAAAACACAATAAATTCTTAACAAACATTAATAATCATTACTCGAAGTAATAATAATAATAATAAATCAACATCACATAATTTAGAAAAAATATTAGCACTGAAAATCCGCGTTTGTTTTTTCGCACATTTTGCATTCTTGCTTTTTCGTAGACAATCAGTATGGGTCGTCGTTGTTGTATTGCTGGTTGCGCTTCTACTTCACGTTTGCCGGAACATCATGGTGTTACCTATCATTCATTTCCGTTGGATCAGAGTACTCGGGCCATATGGATACGCAATACTCGCATAAGCGTTGAAAGACAAATCACTAAAAGTGTTTTGGTTTGTTCGCGCCATTTTAGACGAGCAGATTTTCAGCCTCAACGTAGCGGAAAGTATTTGTTAAAACAACGAGTTTTTCCTACTGTCTTTCCTTGGGGGAAGATGGACAGTGCTCAAATTGAGGCAGACATGGAGTTTTTAAGTTCTTCCACGGGCACTTCTGCACCTCTTTTACCAGCACCATCTACGTCAGCAGTAGATGAGGATACGAAAGCTACCGTAGCAGCAACTGTAGCACAAATTATGGCTCAGACTGCTGAACTAAGCGCTGCAACAAGCACAAAATCATCTAAAACCAACGAAGTTGGTGAAGAAAATAACACAGCGGATGAAAATGTTGGTTCTAGTTCTTCACCTGGAGTTAAGTTTGAGCCTGTGACCTCTTTCAACTCTGGTATTCGCTTGGAAGCCCAGGACTTTGAAGGAATATGGCATTCAGCCAGAGTTGTTGAGGTCGATAACGATGACCGTGAGGTTTTGATTAAATTTGAAAAGACTGGAAAAACTAAATCTGCTATTGTCGGCACTGAAGAATGGATCCCCATGAATTCTACACGTTTACGTCAAAGAATTTCAACAAAACCCATTCACACATTTGCGTTGGAAGAGAAATGCATGGCTCGTTGGTCAGGACCGGGCAAATTTCCGGGAACGGTTAAGAAAGTATTACCAAATGATATGTATGAGGTTCTGTTTGATGATGGTTATATAAAGAATGTCAGAGCTATACATATGACTAAAGCGTCACTTAACCAGAACGAAGAATCACCAGTAATGACAGAAGGACTGGCAGTCATTGACACGGCAGCAGTTGCTTCACCCTCTTCCGGTGTTGCATTGAAACGTGCTGCTGCTACCACCTCATCAGCTGGTGGTGGTAAAAAACGATCCCTGAATGGCCCGAGACGTGACTGGCCATTGTTAGACATGTCGAAATTAGATTTAAGTAAGTTGAAGTCATTGTCTACTGGTGTTAAATTTGCTTCCTTATGCTAATTTTCAATACAATTTGCAGGTTCTTTAAATCTTCCAGAAATACCGCGAGATGGTGAATGGACTTGCCATTGGGTAAATGATCAACCTATTGGCCGTGAGGGTTATCTTATTGTAGGGGAGCATCGCAAACCTACGGTTATTGTTGAAGATTGGCGTCTACCATCCGGCTGGATAAAACATATGTACCAACGTTCCAATGTTTTGGGCAAATGGGATGTGATTTTGGTGACACCTAATGGCAAGCGCTTCAGATCAAAATCCGATTTAAAACTTTACTTGGAGGAACAAGGACAAGTATATAATCCAGACATTTATGATTTTAGTATTCATCGTCGCCGTGCTAAAGATATCAATTGCTATGTTTTTACACCGGATTATGTACCATCTCATCCAGCTAAAGCTAAAGCTACATTGAATACACCTTCAGATGGTGCGTCTGAAGTTAAAAGCACCAATGAGAACGCAAACGTAACCAAATCAGCAACGAATGTTAATCAATTTTTGGAAACTCCCATCGCCGAATCCATGCCACCAATGGAGTTGTTGACTTCTTCAGTAGCTAGTGAAGATAAAAATATAACACAAGTGGACTCCGAAGTACCACCCAAACAATTATTAGAGTCCGCTGAAGCTAGCTCAACTCCAACTCCTTCCACTACGCCAACCGTCATGATTAAAGAAGAAAATGCAGCAACAACGACAACGTCCGAGAATCCAAAAGTCGATGACGGTTTTGGTGAGCGTTTGTATTAAATAATAGATGATAACAATTTAACTATCGATCTTTTTAGCTGTTATTGGGGGATTAAAGGTACAAATTATCGACAATCTGTTTCGATGCCCTCAGGAAGGTTGTTCAAAGAATTTCCGTAAAGAAAATCATTTGCAAATACATGTCAAACATTACCATCAGGATCTAAATAAGTAAGAAATTTGTAAAATTTCGAAGTTTTTATTAAAGTTTTGCACACTTGTTTTTTAGGTTGCTGGGTTCTTGTCCGAAAATGCAAGAATTAGCTGAAAAGCGTACTCATACATCTGAGCATGACTCTAGCGAACCCACACCAAAAAATCAAATTCCTAATCAACAATTTTTTGCTAAGCTCCATCAACAAGATCTAGAACAAAGTAGAGCACATAGACGTAGTATGGGGGTCACGAAGCAACAAAATGAAACAAGTTCGCCCACTGTAGACTCAAAGGATGATATCATTAAAGTTGAAGACCAAGATATGAAACCATCTGTTTCCTCCTATGCTCTCGATGAGTCTCCAAACCAGCTAAATTCTACCGCTGAAAGTTCATTGTTGAAGAGTTCGTTTAGCTCAGCTACTCCAGATGATACTTTTACCGAATCCGGGACCATGGGTATAAGCTTAAATGAACCCTCAACATCCAAAAGGTTTTCACCCACAAAACGCACTTCAGGCTCGAGAAAAAGTCAACGTCAACGCACTACCCGTCGTTATTTGACTGCTGCACAGGCAGCTTTGACCTCTTTGGTAATGGCTTCAGAGACAAGTTTCGGCGGTGTTACTGATTTAGAGGAGACTAGACACTCTTTTAATGCCACTCCTGACCATGGCACCGGTGCGACAAGAAAACGTAAGACCACTATCGTTGTCAATGCTCCAACTACCCCTTTAAGTGGCGTTGATTCGCCTATAACCGCCGATTCTGGTTCAGCAGGTTCGTTTGCTGTTCCCTCATCAAATGAAAATGAGGGCAGTGTTCATACCCCACAATATATTAAAGAAAATGGTGAGCTAATCAAAATTGTCCGTATGCGTCAAGAGGAAATCATCAATTGCTTATGTGGATATGGAGAAGAAGATGGACTTATGATTCAATGCGAATTATGCTTATGCTGGCAACATGGCCTTTGCAATGGTATTGATAAAGAATCACTAGTGCCGGAGAAGTATGTCTGTTACATTTGTCGTCATCCTCAAAGAGCCCGTGAATCGTTGCTTTTTAAACACGATCAAGATTGGCTGTATGAAGGTAAATTACCTCAGGCGAATTATCACTCTCCAGATCCTTGTGCATCAAATAAATTTGATTTCCTTAAAAGATCTCATACACTAACCGGCAATCTCTTGGAGTTGAAAAATTTCATGCATTCACTGCGTGTCAAAATCAATACAGCGAATAACAAATATCACCCTAAACTATATTTATGGGCTAAACGTTGGGATGAAACACCCATTAAACCAGAAATTAAAAGTCCAGAACATCAGACTATCAATGATAATAAAATTCAATTTTCACCAGTTAATAGCAGTACTTCGCCGTCGAAGAAAATAAAACTGGAAACCGCCGTGCCTCTTAAACCTATGCCGAATATACCACAACCCGAGGCACCTATAGATCCTGTCGAATGTCAACAACGTTTACTTGAGCATATTAAAGTACAGCAACAATTAGTAATGAATCGTTTGGAAGAAATTGAACTCGCTATTGATGGTTTGTCAAGAATTTTTGATGAAATTTATTTTCTTTTTTTTCTTTTTCTTTTTTTTTTCTTTTAATTAATTATCTTTTTAGACTTGGAACGTAATGATAATTTGGAAGATTTAAAGGAAACCAATTGTAGTGCCACCAAAGATGTTTTGGCTGCGTTTATTAAAGAATTGGATACGGTTAAGCAAATCGGCAAATTGAACATCTTGGAACATAGGAAATTGGCCAATAAAAGCCCACCCCCATTGCCGGCAGGAAAATAAAATAATAGCTTTTTGTGGACATCATGGATGAAGAGTTTTTTTTTTTTTTTTGTTTGTGAAAAGTATTTAAGAAATACGCATGGGCATTTGGATTATTCGTTATTTTATTAAATTTATTTAATAAAATAAAATTTTATTGTATTCTCATTAATACGACCGCCTGCTTAAAGGAAAGCATTAATTAATTTATAGATATATTGCCAAAATTTCTTCTCCATTAGAGAAACGGAGTGAGTTGACAAGCTCAGAGAATCATATCGTGGAAGAAAGCCACGATAATCATGAACTTAAAGTTGGTCAACGTTTTTATTAATACATTAATATTTAGTTTTAAATATTCTTTTTATGGAGGAAGACGACGGAGTGGATTTCCTTAGGCCTTCCGTAATTAATGCATGAAAATATTCGTCGGAAATCTCGTTAAATTTAAAAATTGTTAATTAATTTTTAAATTATTATTTTTTTTAACTTTCGTAGTTTTATGCATTTTTTTATTAGTTTTTTAAATTATTTCTTAAAACATTATTAATTTTTTAAATTACATTTTAGATTATTTATTCATTTTAAAATTTTTTTTTGTAATTTCTTTCGTCTGTTTATATTATATTTTCACTAATTTTTTTTTTCGTTTTTATTTTTTATTTTATTTATTTATTTAGTTTTATTTATTTTTTATTTTACTTGTTTATTTAGATTTATTTTTTTTTGTTCAATTAGTTTTATTTATATTTTATTTTACTTGTTTTAGTTTTATTTATTTATTTAATTAGTTCTATTTATTTTTTATTTTACTTGTTTATTTTATTTTTCATTTTTTTGTTCAATTAGTTTTATTTATTTGTTTAATTAGTTCTATTTATTTTTTATTTTACTTGTTTAATTTATTTTTCATTTATTAATTTTGTATGTTTAACTTAGTTTTATTTATTTTTTATTTTACTTGTTTATTTAGATTTATTTTTTTTTGTTCAATTAGTTTTATTTATTTGTTTAATTAGTTCTATTTATTTTTTATTTTACTTGTTTAATTTATTTTTCATTTATTAATTTTGTATGTTTACTTAGTTTTATTTATTTTTTATTTTACTTGTTTATTTAGATTTATTTTTTTTTGTTCAATTAGTTTTATTTATTTGTTTAATTAGTTCTATTTATTTTTTATTTTACTTGTTTAATTTATTTTTCATTTATTAATTTTATATGTTTAATTAGTTTTATTTATTTTTTATTTTGTTTTAATTTTTTTTTTGTTTAATTAGTTTTATTTATTTTTTATTTGCTAATTTTATTTATTTTTTATTTTATTTGTTTGCCGTACACGACTTTCTCTACTTTTCTCTCTTTACAATTCTTCCTGACCATTACACGGTTAGGTTGGGAAAATTCGTCTAAATGATTGGTTACATAGAAAAAACAAAAAATGAAAAAATGTGGCCAGCGTGGTTAAAAAAATGGTGCAAGCATGACCCGATCTATCAACCGACACGTCCTCCTCCTCACTTTGCAATTATAATATATTGGCTTAAGATATACATTGGGTAGCAAAGATTCGCTCCAAGATGATTATTGGATTAAAAGAAATAAAAGGTTCTAGAGACTCAGCAAAAGATGTACACCACTCCTCTCAAGATAATTCTTAATATACTTTCATTAGAAAATACTACAAATTACACTTTGTAGTATCCATGCAAAGGTATATTTATTCTCTATAATTTGGCGGTCCAATTTTACTACGGGACTTTATGTCAAATAACTATTGTGAACTCTAATATCTATTTAAAAAAAAAGTAGTTTTTTTTTGGAGCAACTGTAAAAGGAGTGCTCTCGATCCTATTTGTATGAGGTAGTACTATAGCTCAGGAATTATATGTAGAGAAATTTTGAAAATTTAATTTTTTTTTTTTTTTGCATATAAAGTAATAATCGGATCCAGTCCATTTTCAACAATATGTCCTGTCCTTGAGCTATAGAGCAGATCATTGTACAAAATATAATCACAACATTTCCAAAATTGCTGCTTCTGAATGAACACGAACTTCATATCATATGGACAGACATAGACAAACGGGCAAGCACGTTTAAATTGATTCGGAAAATTCCTCCTAAATTGATCGGATCTAAAAAAAGGAAAAAAATGACTCGTAAGTCTTGATGTTATTATATAGATTTATACAAGCTTAATATATCGTGAGTGGTGTAGAGGATATAGTTATAATTGCGGGTACTGACTCAAGCGGTATTATTATGGGTTTTTACATTTTATTAGGTGCTTACGTTAATTTTCATCAGCGACTTCCACGGAGAAAATTGATGGGAATTATACATATTCATACACATAATGGTGTCGTATATTCGATAATTTTGATCTTCCTCTAACTAAAATAATTGTATTCAATTTAATACGATTAAGATAGGGTCTACAGATGCTGCTAATCATGGAACGTTCAAAATTGCATTAGTGTGATCAGGAAGGTGTAGTGTATTGCGGGCTGCTAAAACCGAATGAAACTGTTACTGGAGATGATTATGGTGGGCTGCTGAAAATGAAATGAAACTATTACTGGAAATGTCTACCGATATCAATTGAAAAAATTTAACGATGTTGCAAAAAAAAAGACTACTCGTAGCGGTGGACAGACGCAAGGTTATCCTTTTACAGGACGACGCTTTGGCATACGTTGCAAGAGTTGCCAGCTCGAATGGTGGGAAGCTCTACCGCATCCAGCGTACTTACAAACTTCTGACTATTACACTTGTTGTTCAGATCAAGATGCGCAAAGATGCGTTTAGCCGAAAAAGATCGCAAGTTTTTCCGCAACGATGTTGCCAGAAAGGTCGGGAAAAATAAAAAATAATGGAAAATTTTAATATATATTTTTACCAATTTTTCTCAATAGATTGCTTTTTCAAGTGAAAAAATGATCAAAATTAACGCAAGCACCACCTATTGCACTACGATTGATGTTTCAAAACTCTATTAAATTGATTGGTGGGTGTTCTGCGATATAGCGAAGAAAGCAATGATGATGGAGTTGATCTCGTTGTAGACGACAATATTATATTTATAGATAGGATTTAAAGAAACTATTTTTTGTTACGGTCCTAGTGCCCCGTGCAACCGTATCACTCTCTTCATAGATCGTGTTTGCAATAATTTCTTTTTATAATTGAATGTGTTAACACATCCAAAACGCAAATTGATAATATTGCTTAATCGGCCTAGTATGTTGGTCTATGGATAAGGTGGGTAGGTAAATAAATATTTCGAACTTTTAATTGAAATTTGATTTTTACAAACCAAAGCAGGAAACTTTTCGTTTGCCGACTTTTTATATCGTACAACTTTTTTTTCATATCGACCAATGAAAGATGGGGGCAAATTTATTTTGTGCAAACCTCACTTAGAAGAAAGCTCTAAAGACTCTTATAAAGTACATATATAATATGTATTTGATCAGTGAGAAAATCAGAATCTCGATCTAAATGTACAAAGTTGAAAGTTTGTGCAATGTGTCTTCATTAAGCATTCTACAAAAAAAAAAAAAAAAAATTTGGAAGTTCTCGTAAGAAGGTCGGCATTGAAATTGGTCCAAATCGCTACAATGAGACGGGCGGCCCAGTACAAGATAAGCTTTGAAGGGGAAAAATAATTTTTGTTTTGCTAATGACTCGTTCAATAATACAGCAGTTATAAGGATAAAAGTATCTCTATATGATTTATAAGGCTTGTACAAAAATGAAAAAACGCTCCTTCTGTGTAGTAGTAGAATAACGAAATTTCAATTTCTGGTAGTTTTTCTTTTTTTTTTATATCCAACACCGAAAGAAGCTCTTTTTGTTATTTTGCTTGCAACACTCGGAAAAGAGCTTCAGAAACCCTACAAAGTGCCCTCGTTCGTATAAAAATGGGAAGATCACGCACACCTGATTCAATAAAGTATTGAAATTTAATATTTTTGTGAAAACGTCTGTAAAAGATCAAGAAGGAAACTTTATAGACCCAACAAAGTGTGTATATATTCTTGTTTCAGTATCAAGTTGTTTGTAATCCATTTAGGTATATCCGTCTGTCCGCCTGTCTGTCTGCTTATCTATGTAACGTCGACAGAGTAGTCATTTTCACGGTCGCAAAAATTGAGATACTGAAGGATGAAATTTAGCATAAGCGTTGAAAGTTCTTCAAAGTCCGTTGGTGTATGGAAATGATCTGAATCGATTACAAGAGACACCTCTGCCGTATACTACGATAAGATAAAAACCTCTAAAAGTTTTGCTCCGCACTTATAGACTGCACATGAATGAAAATTTCCACGGTATTCCGGAAAAATAGAAAAAATTTGCCACGCCCACCTACGAAAATTTAGTTTCTTCGTCACAGCCGAATATAATTAATTTTTTTAATTTAATTTAGTCTGATATGTGTATTGTAGAAAAAGACGTTGAGAAAATTCACAAGTAATGATATGAAAAATGGAAAAGAACCCGAAACACAGTTACTACGAGGGTTTATAACTGACTATTAGTCAATTTGAGTTAATGATTTGTGAAATATTCCGTCAGTATAAATTTGAGACAAAAAATTGAAAATTTTGTCTAATCTGGATTAAAGTTAATCCTTTTCGATGTTACTTCGTCTTGCAATTACTTTAGAATATTATTTCAGTGACAGATGATATTCCAAAACACTAACATTTAGACATTGATATACGAAGGGCAAGTGTGGACATTAGATTATTTAAATTTATTCCTAACTTAGAGTAAATATAGTGAACTAAAGGATATAATTGCGTTCAATGAATAAAATTCTACAGTTGATATTTGGATTTAATTTATTAGACAACTACAGCATATGTTTCTGAAAGCAAGTTAACTTGTATGCGTATAATTAACATGCAAATAACATATATGTGCGTAGATATCATTACTTATATATATCTTGTAACGAAAATTCAATGAATCTCTTACGTAAACATGTTTCAATTCGCACATATATCGCATTAAGTACATTAAGTGAATGCTGAAATTTGCTCAGACATTTCAGGATGACTGTTGCTGATATGCTCACAGTCGTAACTGATATGCACAATCGTAACTGTTGCGTCTATGCGTACATTTGATGAGAATTTTCGACAGATGCCTTTGTCCTTTTTTTCTCTTTAAGATGCATTTGTCCAGTTTATGTAGCGTGATGTACGAAGAGCACATTTCGATCTTGTATATAAATAAGAAAGCGTTCATTATGATCTGCAAGAAGTAAGCGTACATGAAATTTAATTATATTCTAAATTTAAAGAAAAAAGGATAGCTAAGCTAGTGAGACTGGCATTGGTAGGTATTGTAGCTTGCTTGGATAGCTAGCTAGTGACGCTGGCCTTGTTAGATACTGTACCTTGCATGGATAGCTAGCTAGTGACGCTGGCCTTGTTAGATACTGTACCTTGCATGGATAGCTAGCTAGTGACGCTGGC
>KK351516.1:0-28026 GCA_000671755.1 Glossina brevipalpis
CGCGTATCCACACAAAGTAACAAGCCTTAACAGCTGTATTATTAATCATATTGAATATATCATAGATATGACTATTAAAAGGGTCATTCTTGTCAATAAGAAGAAGAGCAGAATTGGTGTCCGAAAAAATAACAAATTTTCGTGTCCATTAGCTGCTGCAAGGGAGACAAAGTATTTTATGGCAAATAGTTCAATAAAAGATGAGGAAAGATCTCCTAAAATTTTGACCATGCAGAGAGCATCCTGACGATACTTCTCCACCGAATAATTAGATATATCAAAGCTATCGTTATTCAGTATTCAAGATTCTGATAGCAAAGGATCTTTAGGGTGGAAGAAGGCAGATTACCTTTGACTGTAGATAAGAAAGATAAGATGTTACGATCGATAAGAAAGTTGTTGGAATCAAAAACCTACACAGGAAATGGATTTATATTCTCAAAGATGTGATGAAATCTTCTATATCTTCCAGAAGGTGTAAATGCATGCAATCATCTCACTTAGACCCACAACCTTCTTGAAAAGAAAAGGTCTGACGGCCATCAGCTTCACCAACTGTTTCACAGTGAGTAGCTGGGCTCTCTCACCTACCGAGAGTTCACCTGCAATGACTTGCAGTGCATCTTCTTAGATGTCTATTTTCAAAGATTTGAATTTTCGTTAATGCATATTCTGGCAGGTTGCACGTAGTTGAGTGTGCAAATTCAATTTTAGATCGGATTAACGACTCTTTGATCTATTTTATTCTATAACAAAAATTCGCCAAACAGACGAAAACTTAAAACTTAGCTTTATATTTGTCAAAAAAAACTAAAAATGCAAAATGGCTGATATCGTCAACATATGTTGGGCATACGTGAAACAATTAAGAAAAAAAAAATCGAAAATCGATATGTGAGAAGTCACCTTTTTTTTGAGAACACACCTTTTATATCTATTGTGAAAAGTACGGAAATAAAAGTGACAGCAACAATTTTTTTTTCTTCCTGACACTTGGCATCTCTTCTCTACTGCCATCTCTTCTGCTTCCAAAGTTTTAAAATCTGCAAATTTTTATTTTTTTTTTTATTTGCAACAATATGCAGAATAACTTTCATTACATATGTGTAAACGTTAGCCGAAACATGGTGATTCGAAGTACAAGTCTTAATCTATGATCGCGGAAAAATGAGTGAACTTGCAATTTGAAATCAGACGGACAATATGTATACGACGCCAAACACGTATTATTTGCTCGGTAAGCTCGGTTATTACTCCGGCATTTAGATGGAAACACGCAAAATATTAATCGGTTGTGATTGTCTATCAATTAGTTCTAATAAGCGTAAATGTCAACTTGTATAATTAGAAAGTACAGATTTTAAACTTAATAAACATAACAGAATTTTTCCAATTGAGAATTTCTGTAGCAGTTGGAAAGCAGTGGTACCAAGTTGGAACGCCATTCGGCAAACATTTAACCCCAAGTACCTCAAATCAACACGACCGGGTTATATCCATTTTCAAGGTTTGCCTAAGGCAAAGAATAAGTCTCAAGGTTATCTATAAAAAAAAAGTATCCAGCATTGGGCTTTACGAATGTCTAGATGAATGCAGTTAATCTTAGATTCAGAATCTTACATTGACTAAGAGTTCGTAAGATCTTTTATGAGCTATCTACTCCTTATTTTCGTAAGGTACAAATGAATGGTCATATCCACCATTTTATAGAAGTTCAATTTGTCCTTATCATGTCATAAAATCACTCCACTTTCCAAAAATTTTTTATTTAATTTTAATAAAAATCATTTTTAATAGCTTCAGTCAACCAAGTTATGGTCATAATGGAAGCAACAACAATCGGTCCCTGTTTCGCATTTCATTTTAGAAAATCTTATGGAATTTTAAATCTAATACACGTTTTTCAATATCACGTGTGTTTGCCAAAATTTTTTTCACGTTTTTTTTTCTTATTGACAATATTGCTCTTCTATGACCCTCCTATTCTTGTAAACTTTTTTTTTTTTCAAATTGGGACAATTTTTTACAAGAAATGGCAGCACTGCTTTGCAAATTCTTACATTACTTTTGTGGTGTTGTTCGTGGTCGTATCAAAAAAAATTGGTCGTATTTGTTCCTCGCTTTACAAATAAAAATTTAATTGAAAGTAAGTAGTTTTATATGAAAAAAAAAACTTCAAAAACTAAAAAAATAAAGGAACGCTAAGAGTATGCAAGTGTTACTAGAAACTAAAAAAAAAAAAAAAGAATAATTTCAAGTCAAACTATGGCAAAATAATGTCTGGAGTGATTTCATAACCTAGAAATGAAATGTGGTTGTGCATGTATATGCATGTGTATGTGCGCCGCTTAATGATTTTCTCCATGGAAAACGTTGAAAATATACTTTTGCTTGTGTATGAATAACAATTTAAATAAATGATTTGTCATTTTTGGTGAACGGTATCAATTAAGTAGTTAAAGTAAAAACATAAAAGAGGGGGAAGTTCTTACCTTTTCTGAATCTAATTTTTTTTTCTTTTTTTTTTTTTTTGCTTATAGTTATTGATAAATATAGAGATCACATATAAGGTGAGAAAATAATTGGTTCGTAATTTAACGCATGTTAACCGGCAACTTGTACAATAGACAACAGTCAATGACTGCTTGTGTGATGGCCGCCTAAACAGCCCTTTAAGTAGAAAAAAAAAATACTTTTTATAAATTACGTAACGTGAAATCTCCTACATTTCAGTGTGAATTTTCTTTTCTACTTTGTTTATATGTTTTAGAATACGCTTTGTTTCAGATTTTATGTGTCATAGACTAGATAAATTATGGTTCATATCCTTTACTTAAAGTCCGTCTGCGAAGAATAAGTGCATTATTTTAGGTCCTATGGCGTGTGTTATAAGCATATAAGAAAGCAAAAAAAGCGATTCGTTAAGTGGTAAGCGAGAGGGTAAACTTTATGAAGTCAATTTTTGTTCTTGTATTATTATTTGATAATTACAATAGTAGAAGAAATGACGTTGGATGACGCCACCAAAATCAATATTGCTGTTTATTAGAGACTGACACTATTTTGGAAAAGAAACCGTAAAGCACCCCCCACAGTAGTGTATAATTTAAGCTTCGCTCTCTATATATTGTCTACCTATCTAACATAGTGCTCATAAAAGCGACGAAAAAGTTTAAAAGGAAAATGTTTTTTTTTTTGTTTTTTATTTAATAAGGAATAAAATTAAGAGAACCTTTTCCGTGATTTCGACAATTTTTTTCGTACAAAATTTTGCGTTATTTAAAAATTACTTTTAATAGAAATAGAGCAAAAAAAAAAAAAAGAAGAGAATTCTTTGCTTGACTCATGTAAAAGGACTTCAACTCAACGTAATGGCAGTCACAGAAACGAGTACAAAGAAGCATACTTCCTTAAAAATATTATCTACATTTTATTTTCAACCCTCTTGGTTAACATTAAATGAGAAAGGTGATAAAAAGCAATCAATTCCTAAGGATTTATTAATCTATAGAGATGATGAAGGTCAACTAGTAGAGGCAAGTGTTTGGCTTTGTGTTTTTGTATTTTTTTTCGGGAGGTGCTCATATAGGGCTTAAATTAAATTTTATTTTCTTTCTGTTACATCATCAGAAATTTTCTTTGCTATGTTAATTTTCATACGTTTTTTAATACACACACATACCTATACGGTTATATGTATTGTTATATTTATATGTAACATTTATGTTTTTTAGATATCAACGGCAAAGATAGTTTAATTTACTTATCCCATTTGTATGAAGCGTGAAGCGTGTTCTATTTTAATTCATTTTAATCATTCTATGATCTGTTTTTGAATTTCTAATATCGAAAAAAAGTAACACTAATTAGTTATTACGGATTAATCTTGGATCAAAAAGAAAAAAAAAAAAAAGATTAAAAATGTTTTCGCCAACAACTTTACTCATCAGAAGTTTACAGAGCAGAAGACATAAGCTTTTTCAATATTGTTCTAAATTTTTACTTTGATTTTATAGAGGAATTTGCTTTAGATGTCGAGTATCCAAAATTCGCCTTAAAAGGTATATAATTTTCACACTTGTTCGCTATCATAATTTTCTTTATTTAATAATTTTTTTTGTTACCATACGGAGGTAGCAAACGACGGAAATATCTCTTGAAATATGTATCTTTCAAATAGTTGTGTTAAGAAAATGTACTTTTGCGTTTGTGTATTCAGTACGATAATATCTGTTCATTTCATATGAGATATCACGTGCTTTTCTTATTTGCACAGATTACTTAAGAATTAAAGCTTTTATATATATAAAGAACACTTGCAAATGTGTACAACTTTTATGACAAGTATAGACATTTCATTTTAACTTTTGAAAAAAATCTAACTTTTATGGTTAATTATTCCCATCAAAGGAAAGAGTTATACTAGTTTTATTTTATGTGGACTATGGACAAGTTGTAAAACATATATATGCATATTTTTGATTAGCGAAAGATTTAGAGTTAATATAACTATGTAAGTTCGTTCATATGTTCGCATGTTGTTCTAATGCTCACTGAGGTCAGCTGAGCTTTGTCATATATAAACTTTTGCCTATGATGCCTTTACGATATGTAAAAATTATAATAATAAAATAAATGCTATTTATATGCCCAAATATTCATTTGAAACTGTATGCAAGTATTTACGAAAAAGAATGAAAAGATGGGTAGAGTTCGCTTATGTGAATACCCCTTCAGTAGACAAAAATTGTAAGTATTTACAAATCAAGTGCAATATAAATTAAATGCATTAGATCGATATTTAACAAAATATCCGTTTGCATGAGTTTCAAATATTGGGTATCGAGAAAGAGAAGTTTTACCCTTAATCAAGTATAATAAACACAAAGCCTGTGTTAAAAGTGGTTTTCATAAAGTATTGCGAAAGGCAAGCTATAGACCTGGTTTCGACAAAGCACAAAAGATGGAATGTGGAATGCAATGGAAATCTCTATACAAGATTGAACAACGTAGTAGACCGTACTTTATAGGAAGTGGAACTCTTCTATTACTTCTGATAAATAAATATCTGAAATGATAATGTTAACAGTGTGGAATGCAATGAAAACCTCTATACAAGATTGAACAACGTAGTAGACCGTACTTTATAGGAAGTGGAACTCTTCTATTACTTCTAATAAATAAATATCTGAAATGATAATACTAATAGTGTGGAATGCAATGGAAATCTCTGTACAAGATTGAACAACGTAATACACCGCACTTTATAGGAAGTGGAACTCTTCTATTACTTCTGATAAATAAATATCTGAAATGATAATATTAGTAGTGTGGAATGCAATGGAAATCTCTGTACAAGATTGAACAACGTAATACACCATACTTTATAGGAAGTGGAACTCTTCTATTACTTCTGATAAGTAAATATCTGAAATGATAATATTAATAGTGTGGATATAATGATAAAATCTTGTACAAGTTGTATTTTACTAATACCTTTCAAAAATTCTGCTTAAGATATGATCGGGAATTTTAAAGATTATCTCTGCAAATTTTATTCTTTGATCCATAAGTGAGACATAAATCACA
Organism: Glossina brevipalpis; assembly: GCA_000671755.1. Taxonomy (NCBI): domain Eukaryota; kingdom Metazoa; phylum Arthropoda; class Insecta; order Diptera; family Glossinidae; genus Glossina; species Glossina brevipalpis. Next base: position 5,590 of record KK351516.1, read on the forward strand.
CCTCGTGTGAATCGTCAAGAATTTAAATCCTTCAATCCAATCTTAAGGAAAAGTAATTAGAAAAGAAGATTTTGCAATAAAGACATCCGTCCCCGAGATAGAATCGAATAAGTTTTATACATTTGGCGATGAGCCAAAGTGTCTAGAGTGTATTATAGTTTGTTCTAACCAACCATTTCATTATGGAGTGCTATCAACAATTACTGAGGAAATTTCGACGAAATCTGGCCTAATAAATACTGCTTCCGATTAACATTGCTTACAATCAATTACTTATTATCTGGTCGAGTATGACTTCCATTCTTACAATGGCATTCAAAACGTATACAGCTTTTCTTGCACAGTCTCAAAGTGCCAGAGTCACTCAAAAAGTACACCTTTTTTCTTGCATAGTCTCAAAGTGCCAGTAGCCTATAGTCTTACAGAATTCATATTTTATATAGTAGCGAACGATAGACAATGTTTTGGATAATAAAGGTGTAACCAGTTTTTTGACAGTAAAATCTCGCAGGTAGGGAATAAAGTTCTATACCTAATAAATTTTCTTTTGAAAGGCGTTTGAGGTTAGCTTTGCTAACTAAAATCGGGTAAACATAAGTTAAAAAGAACTACATCGTCAATCATAGCAACAAATAACGTTTGAAGCAATTAAGAGAACTAATAATTAATTCTTTACTTTCAAAAAGTGTACGATAGCCCTGAAAGTTTAATATTTTTTTATTTTTTTTTTTTTTATTATAAGATTTTTACTATATTGTAGAAATGATGGCGAGACTCATTTGAGCATTTATCATCATCATTATCATTAGCAATCGAAAAGAAAATACTAACGCTTTAGAATTTTAAGAACGAGCACACTAATGCTCTAAGCACATACAAAAAAACCATTTCGATGTGATATTTAGTGCAAGATGGTCCGAACATATTTGTAATGTGCTTACACACATTCATATAGATAGGCATTCATTGACCCGCCTTTTGATAGCTAAAAAAAATGAATTTTCATGACTGGCCATACGAAATTTGTCGACGCCACATTATTTGTTCGTATAATACTTTAAAGAGCCAGCAAATATAACTTTAAAGCTACCATCGGTTTCTATATTTGTACATGATCGAGTCATTGCGCTGTGCGTGTAGCCATTTATATGTTGTGTGACTAAAAGAAAATTTCCTTTCTTATAAACAGAGAATAAGTGCTGTGGTATATATATATATACATATACATATATATATATATACGTATTAATGGCATTTGTTTTATACCGAAATAGATTGTGTCTATATATTAAAATACGAAGAGCGCGGATTTTAAGATGTGCTTTAAAATTTCTAGTTGAAGAATGTTAGCGTTGCCCCTTTATTTTGATTTAGTATTTTATACAAATGTAATTTTCTACAAAATTTCAAATAAATATTTTTCCAAAAGAGATAAGAAGACAAACTGTTAATATAACAATAACTAACTAACTAACTGTTATCTAATGTCTAAAAACGGTTAAAAGTGAAAAAGTTTTAAAAACAGTATTAATCAAAATTTTTAAAAAATCCTTTGTACTTTTTTATTCATGTAAAACAATAACATTTTTTTTTTAAAGTCTCTATATTGATTTTATTCTTTTTAATAACCTAGTAAGAGATCCCCAAAAAAAAAATTTTGGATAGCTTGTTATTTTGAAATTTTTTATCAACTTTCGAAAGTATTTATTTCTTCCAGTTGTTGTTGGCCCTTAATTGGTAGCGATTAGTAGGCCTATATAAGTTATAAATTATGTTAAATAAAAGACTTTATTTTTTTTTTATAATTTAATAATTATTATTTTTATTTCACGATTAATCATTTTCACATTTAACAATTATTTTTATTTCGCAATTAATCAATTTCACGATCTGCTTAGCGCAACTATAAATTCTAAAATCAAAATTATCATCAAATTTGCCAACTATTTATAATCAGCACTCTAAACACCTGAATAATAATTTCTCACGCTTTTGTTATAAAAATGAAATCTGAGTTCAATTAGTCAAATTACCGTTGTTATATTCCTTAAACTATTCAGTAAGTTGGTTGGTTGAGTTGGTCAGTTTATCATGACCAACCATTCTTTTAAGGGAAATATCGAAAGATAAGTAATTCAATCAGCAATTTCTATTTTGATTCGTTAGAGTATTTCGTAGATTTTATTCTGTATTAGAATGGTCCTTAACTTATATGCGAAAATTTAAATCAAAAATTTGCTGCATAAACATTAATATCTTTATTGTTACCAAACTCTATCTCTCTCTAACTGCCACGCTAAATCTGAAACTAATTTAAAAAAAATTAATTTATTTACGGTAATTGGGAAGGATTTTGCAAATAAATATTTAAGATTCTAGTCGGCGTAACTAAGCCATCGTATACAACTATCAAGTTTGATGATAAAGTGTTGCCAACTTACTTTTTTAAGAATTAATGTAAAGGCTTACTTTCTACAAGATCTTCTTATAAGAAGGGGTGTCCGTTTTCTAGATCTTAGTGCAGTAGATTTACACGTTAAGTCTTTACTTTTGCAACAATCTCTAATATAAACTATCAAAAATTAGATTTTGTTGCCATATAAAGGCTTATTTTTTTTGTAAAAACGTTTATATGAAAGGGGCTTCGAAAATGGTTCTATAAAGTCTGAATTTTCATATTCGTTTGCTAAACTTATTTTTTTAAAAAAATTTTATTTAATAAAATTTTATTTAATGTAGAAATAATTAACGCTCTTTTTAGTTGCAAAATTTAATTCTAATCCGGAAAAAGTTCATTCAATCTCTTCTAGAAAGCCTAGGGAACAATACCCAAAGTACATAAACTATAGTTTTACTTGCGTCCACAATAGGTTGTATGACATATTTTATAAGCTTCACCTAATAAATCTTACAAAAAAGTTTAGTTCGTTCTATGAACCTTATGCCCAATAAGCGAAAATCTTGCTTTAGGGTTCCGAGTTTGACTATACTTTTTTTAATTGGATTATGTTTTAATTGGATTATGTAACTAATATCTCAGTTATTCATTAACGATATTATTGAGGGCAAAGGATTCTTGATACTGAACTTTAGTTAAATATAAATAATTGATATTTTTTTTTTTTTACATTAATTAATTAAAATTTATTTTATATCTCAATTAATTTTAGATGGCTCCTCCATCGTATTCGGATTTGGGAAAACAAGCTCGTGATATTTTTGGCAAAGGTTATCATTTTGGTTTATGGAAATTAGATTGCAAATCCAAAACCTCGTCTGGCATAGAATTCAGCACATCCGGCCATTCTAATACGGAATCGGGCAAAGTGTTTGGTTCATTGGAAACTAAATATAAAGTTTCGGACTACGGTCTAACATTGACTGAAAAATGGAACACAGACAATACACTTTTCACTGAAGTTGCTGTGCAAGACAAGTTGCTGGAAGGCTTGAAATTGGCCTTCGAAGGTTCTTTTGCTCCACAATCGGGCAACAAGAGCGGCAAATTTAAAGTAGGTTATGGCCATGATAACGTTAAAATAGATTCCGATATGAATGTCGACTTAAGCGGTCCCTTGATCAATGCCTCTGCTGTTTTGGGTTATGAAGGTTGGTTGGCTGGTTATCAAACAGCTTTTGATTCCCAAAATACTAAGCTAACAACTAATAATTTTGCGTTGGGTTATGCCACAAAGGATTTCGTATTGCACACAGCTGTGTAAGCAAGAGAAAGAATATTTAAGCCGCTATCTCAATATTAATTATAAATATTTATAGAAACAATGGTGAAGAATTCAGCGGATCTATCTTCCAAAAATGCAACGATAATTTGGATATTGGTGTGCAACTTTCGTGGGCATCGGGCTCAAATAATACCAAATTTGGATTGGGTGCTAAATTCCAGCTGGACAAAGATGCCGCATTGCGCGCCAAAGTTAACAATGCTTGCCAAGTTGGATTAGGATACCAACAAAAATTACGCGATGGTATCACTCTTTATTTATCGACTTTGGTCGATGGCAAAAATTTCAATGCAGGCGGCCATAAAATTGGTGTTGCTTTGGAACTGGAAGCTTAAGTAGCTTACTGCCATTTATAAATGTTCTTTTTTTTGTCACTACATTATATTAATCGCAACTGTTGAAAACAACAACAACAGCAACAACAAGAAGAAAAAACTTATTAAACTACATATTTAAAATCAAGAAACAAAGTAAAAAAAACCCTTAAAATAAAGCTATCCAAACCATTGTATTAAACATTCGGTTTGAACCTGTAAAGTCCTTAATTATATTTTTCTTTTAATTGTTTTCGTCATGTAATAAAAATGCATGCATATACTACATACATAAAGAGAGCTGTATTGTGTGCTTATTAGACATATCATGATAGAAATTGCACAAACATTATTATTATTATTATTATTCCAAGTTATACCTCCAGAAAGGTCTATTATACTTAATCAAGCTCCTAGCTCTCATTTTTCAGGTTCTTTGGCTTAGACGCTTCTCCGTACGTTTTCGTCCACGAAAAGAGCAAATTCTTCCTTTGAGTATATTGCTAATTACATAGTTATCCTGCGAGATAGCAATAGCAAGAATTTTTTTAAGGGTTTAATAGGTCAATACGTCTGCTGAAGGATTAAAGAGAACTGTTTTCTTGTTTTCATCATATGTTGTTCAAAAAAAAAAAGTAAGGAATGTAAGTGCATCAGGATACTTTTTTCGCCGACTGTTATCTTTAAAGGTCATTATAGTACCCACAGAATACTTCGTGCACATCAAATTTAATCAAATTTTTTGGAACATTTACGTTTTTCGAAAGCGACGACACTTCGAGCAGTATACAGCACACCTACTGAATGAATGTTATGTTTGCGTAAAGCGCTTAGGCCGACACGTATTCGTTTTTATCCATCCTTGTACATCCCGTCTTGCTTGATCATCACCTTCCTGACGAAGAGACTTAGTATTCCCTAAAGGGAAAAAACTGTTATAATTCATTTAACCTAGGTTGGAGTCCTCTCTTTTCACGTAACTTTCTAAGGTATAAGTTTAAAGCTAATTTTCTTGTGAAAAAAATTCTTGGTCTTCATTTATTTAAGTCATAAAATAGTAAATACAAACCACACACATTAAAGACTTGCATTGGAAGTGCTCTGATAAATGGCTCAGTGGATTCCGAGTTCAGTAAAACACATTAATATGTCATAAAATACTAAACATTAGACTTTGTTACCATATAAAGCGTTTACATAGTAGGACCTTCCAAAAATGTCTCCATTCTTCCCAATTTTCAACATTCATTTTATAAGCCAAATTACTCTGTTTTAATCGAATTTGGTGAAGAAGTTCTCACATTTTTTTTTTTTTTTTTTTGGTATAATAAAAGGTGAGTCGATATAAAGCCATTTACGTTGTTGCCCACATTCGCATAAACATAATATGTGCTTGCCACAAGCCATATACAGTAAAATGAAATGCATGAACACTGAGGCGTAAAAATATTTTTAATTGAGCAAAATCATTATAGTCGGACAAGATCGACCATCAAATATCATGCAGCTGTTTACTTAACACAATTCCTAATTTAAAAACTATATACCTTGTTTGCACGGATTGGCTGATTTCCAGTAAATGGGCCTGGAATGATTCAGATTTAGTACAGCAATCATGTCAAATTACTGTTATGGAACAATTTTCATCACCATATTAGGGATTTCTTTATGATATGACTTGAGTGGTCGCAAAAATGGTCGGATCTAATACATCTTCACATCATCATAATACATCAACTAAAATGACTACTACAACGTTAGTAGCTGTGATTCAAAATAGAAGGATATATACATAGACTACAAAAAAAAAAAAGAAAAAAAAGCCGGCATCGTTCTCCATCCTGATCCGCAATATTTACAGTGTACAATAGCAATAATAGAGAATGCATTTAACGTGCCTTTCTCTCGCCCATTTATAAATATATAATTGGGGTCTATATATATATATAGATAAGTACAACCTTCTTCAAGTCATAGTCCATCTCTTATCTTCTACTGTTATTGACTCTGCTGTGAATGCTGATGTAAGTGACACATTGACGATAAAATTTCCTCGATTTTGCAGCTGAAAATGTGGCTCATTGAAATGAGAATTGTTTTTACCTTACAAAATATAACATAAGATGAGTTTAATTTTTATCATCTCTTTGCGAATTTAGATTACAATAGATTAGATTCGTCAAGTGATATTTATAAAATTCTATCGATAAAAATAAACAAAGTTCTAGATGAAAATATCATCTTCTCTGATGAACGAAAACTTAAACTTGAAGTGGTCAATTTATTGGCGATCAGACTTTTTCAAGTTCTGAGATCTATCGGAAAATGAAAAAGTGTACAGATGGAAGATAGTTTTATCCGCGTATGGGATTTGGAACCAAGTTCTAGAAAATATTGGAGGCATATTGTCAGCAAGATTCACAGAATGTTAACAAATTAGCAGATGAATTATAGAAAACGTGGTAATTCTACCTCGATCATTATTATATTCTAGGCTAATGAATTTAATTCTTAGATTAGAGAAGTGTATTGTATTGAACACTAGCTACATAGGCTATCGGCTCGTTGCTGTATTTCTACTTCACATAATTTCAACGTAATATTGCTTATTGATCGTATGACGTTCTGGCAAGAACTCACGATCCATTACGCCATTGTAATCGAAGAAAATAATGAGCAAGACTTTCGCACGATTTTCGACTTCATGCGTTGGTTCCCTTTTAACATTTGAAGTGAAGTTCTTTCATCCATTCTTTTCCATAGTAAAAACCACACTAAAACACTTCTATCGTTTATATCTGTCAAAAACAATCTAAAAACGAAAAATAGTTGATAATGTCAACGTATGTTGTGTCAATTTTCTATTCGACCCCTTTTTTCCTTTTTTTTTAATTTTTCAATTTATATCATGAATTAACTGTTTGTTTTGTTGAAATGAAACATTTCCGTAAAGTTGATCTAAAACAAGGGGATTCTTTTTATTTTCCTAATATTTGTTTAGCATACAATTTGAATCTAGTCGTGTAATTCCACATAAAAACGTCACCCGCGTTATATGTACAGCATGTGTGTAGTACAACATTCGGAAGTGTTTTCTTTTCACGTTTACTTTCGGCCAAACACTTGACAAATTAAGTCTGCTCGTATCACAGACTTAAGAAATGAAGTCCGCCTGTACCAAAGACTTAACAAATTAAGTGTGCCGGTGCTTTTTTTAAGGCATAAATGGAAAAATGCATATTAATGTTACCTAACAAAAATAATTGTTAGAGACATAATTTCATGGGACGATCCCTATTACAATTAATGTAGCTACCCGCAAATACAAACCTTTAGATGGACACAAATTGTGGTCGTATTAATTCTCTTTATTTAAGACCATATCTTACATGTGAACGCCTGTAAAAAGTTGTGAATTATACTCTTTCATCGATTGCAAAGGGATAATATGGTCAACAATTAAAAGAATTCGCCATCAGCTGTCTATCCGTTGAGATTGCAAACATTCTAAAAACAAAATGTAGACGGCTAAGTGACCTATGATGAACTGAACTTCTTTTAGAACTTCGTTCTGTTGATACGTTCTTCTAGTGAAATTTAAAGAAAAAAGTTTTGCATATAATAAACAATTTTTTTCAAGAATTAAGAACAACAAAATGAAGGCAAATATTTTAAAGTTAAAGTATTAATTAATATTGACGCTTGTCAATTCTTTAGCTTTCAGCGCACGTTCACTTAATAGATCATTTCTTTTTTGCATATTTTCCTTTACCCACGGATGTTTCATTACATCGACCAAAGTTATGCGCGCATCGCCGGGTTTACGCAACAATTTGGAAATGAGGTCTTTAGCTAATACAGAAAGAAATGACGGATAATGAACATCTAGGCGACGGATCTTCTCATACGTTATCTTTGTGTCGCTAGATTCAAACGGTGGACAACCCACCAGAAATTCATAACATAGTATGCCTAAACACCACTGGTCAACAGAATCGTCGTAAGTATGATTGTCAACCATTTCCGGCGGTAGATAATCGATTGTGCCACACATTGTTTTGCGCCTGAAACAATTCAACAATTTCAATATAAGATAAATGTAATTCATATAAAAAGCGTACTTATTTGATAAGGTATGAGCAGACCAACCGAAATCTGCCAATTTAACGTCGTCTGACGACGTAAGTAAAATATTTTCAGGCTTTAAATCGCGATGTATGACATTGTTCAAATGACAATAATTTAAAGCATCAGCTACTTGGTAGGTATATTTGGCAGACCGAAACTCATCAAAGCGTTTAGCTTCACGCAAATGTCTGTATAGTTCACCTTCCGAAGCAATTTCCAAAGCTAAATATATGCGGGTATCATCGTGGAACCAAGTCAGTAGGCGCAAAATGTTGGGATGCCTTTTTTTGTGGAAAATATATAATAAGAAATATCCCGATTTAGATTATTTTCACTTACTTTAGCCTCGATTGGATTTCTATCTCTCGTAAGACTTGACGCTGCACATTTCCTTTTTGTATTTCGGCTTTAAACATAACTTTCATAGCTACGATGTATTTTGAGGTAACCTCACGCGCCAAGTACACACGACCAAACTTGCCACGTCCCAAAGGCGCACCCATCTCAAAATCCTTTGTTGACCACTCGTAACTAAACAGAGCAATCGATTGGCTTTACCTATTTACAGTTATAATGCTTATGACTTACGGTTCTCCATACGCCCGATGAGACATCATTTTTAAAGACATCTCTTTGACATCTTCTTTATATTCTGGAGGAATATTTGCAATTGACTTCGCTAAATCATTCCTATTCGGAGGTTTCTTTTTAAGTTTTTGCATTTTTCGCTTATATATCCAAAATTTTATTAAGTAGACTTCTATTTCCTTATATATTCAAATGGATAAGTAAATCCAGCCTTTTGTAAAAGCCGCCATCAATTCATCACTTTTGCGCGAAACAATGCTACCAAACTTAAAAAGAAAAGTAAATAGAGTTGCCACACTTTAACATTTCATATAGGGCTGCCCTTTTTCAGTGTTGTGAAGTGAAAAGTAAAAGTAATGTATCGCCAAATTGCTTTTAACATGATGTTATTCAAGATCAATTCGCAAGTAAATAGATGGCACCATCCCATTTGTTTTACCAATTTATACATTTTCATATATGTACAATTAGATTGCAAAGGATTCTTTTAGAATCAGTATAACTGTATGCATCTATGTATTCGTGTTCTATTATTGAATTTGTTCTGGAATCATAACATTTCAGCCGACTGTAATTTCTCCTTTCCGTGTGTTACTTTGTTTTTTGACAATTGATTAGGAAACAGTCTGCATACATTCATTAGAAGAAAAAATTGAACAAATTATGTTGAAGATCGACTAGGAGACGAACTTTTTAAAATGCCCGAAAGAGAAAAAGCAAAATTATTGTCAGCGAATGCTTTTTTGAAAGCTCAAAAAGCCTTGTTAGCTGCTGAAAATAGTTTTTTGAAGTCAGAGGCTGTAAAAATTAAGGCAACGAATAAGCAACTGAAGGCCAATAATGACGCTTTGCACGCCAAAAATGCCAAACTATCAAAGGTTAATGCTCAACTGGCAAATGCTTACATTACTTTGGCAAACAAAATTACTAAAGTTGTAAAAAATTCTGACTGGGCACATCAAAGCGCTAAATGGGCTCAGGAGAAGTTGAAATAATATCAAGGACCAGCAATAATTGTTCGAACGAATATAAAAGCTTAGAAATTCGAAATTGTAAACCGTATAATAAAAAGAAGTGTAATTCGTATAACAAACGTGGTTCAATTTTCTTTTAATTTTATATCTAAAGGCGAGTTCCAGGACACCATATGATAGACAAACAAATTTACATAATCATATCTTATATGAAATTTGTATTGATATCAGGCTGTACACACAATTGGTCCGCGTTTACATTCTCAGGATTGGGACATAAATTAAGACTGCAGTGAGACCGCGCCGGTATTTCTAGAGCTGGGAGATAAATTAAATTGCTTTTAAATGTTAAGAAAGCTTTCTTTCTGTTTGTTTTATTTTATCCGCCAACCTTAGGAAGTGAGTCTTGTGCCGAATAAAGGTTATTTGCGGAAAATTTCAATTTTTTTACCTAACTATAAAGATAGTGACCCTAAGCCCTTATGAACGATGGACGGGCAATAGTTGGCTAGAATATTCAATCCAAGATGCAGACAAGGCGATAAAGACGAATATTCATGTCGACCCCATTTGAGAGGATCAGGCTGTGGCTTGTTCGAAACAAATGGGCCCATAATTAGGGAACGCTACCAATAATAACTGATGAAGTTGGAAAGAAAACCGGATGCAATATATAAAAAATCATGGTATCGTGAATTTCTAGCACAACGAAATTCAATCCCAAATGGCGAAACAAGCTCAGGAAACTTTGGTGGCACTAAGAAGCTCCCTTACGACGTTCATATTTTGTCTGAAAGAAGGAAGAAATAGCATACACCGTTCTTTCGCAATAAAAATACCTCCCTTTCATAGACAACGGCGGAAACTTATTACTTTATCTAGTATATTTGTGTATATATTTTTCTTTTTTCACAATGAAACATATGCGTATATGTTGAAAGACAAACTTCGAATCTGGCAAAATTAATATGCAAACAAATGAGCTTTTTGAAATTGATTAGTGAAAAAAGAATTTAAAAAAATAAGTTTAAAAAAAACGCTTGAAAGGGTGCTTATATTCCTATGATTGCGCACGAGCATGAAGCACGAATGCGCAGCTTCACTGTGGCATTGCTTTCTATTTGTTGAATTTTAATTCTTGTGACTAAAGAAAAGCCTGATCTAAGGCTGCAAGACGCTCTTATATTCCCTTGCCGGGGAGAAAATAACGCAGAATACGCGGCTTAATTGTGTTTGTTTGCATTGATTTCCATATGTTTAAATTTGTAGAAATATAAGGGCGGCATCATTGTGTTTTAGCCTAATTGTGTTTCATTCTTCTTCCATAGTCTTATTTCGACGATAAGACGAATAACAACAATTCTTGCAGGCTGTAAACACGATGAAGCTGCCAAACATCTAAAAACATAACGATGCTGCGCATTTTGCTTGTATTTGTTTGTCCCCCAGACATAGGAATATAAGCGCGGCTTAATTGTGTTAACCTTATCGAAAATTGGTGATTAATTTTTAATAAGGATTCTTTGCCTCAAGTTGATGTTATTTTTTTCAGACGCCTGGCAACGTTAAATCTTGAGAACATTCGTCATTCTCATAATACCAAAGTAGCTGAAGAAGTTAAATCAAATCAGTGTCAAATTACTTTAGAAATATTAAAAAGAAAGTTTTCTTTTTCAAAACAGCAAGAATAATTAGTCAGATTTAGTTAAATTGTTTGCTGAAAGGGGGTTAGTTCTGCTGCGAACTTATAAAATTTGGTAAAGAAATTTCACAACAAAAAAGGTATGTGTGAAAAACAAAATGGCCGATATAAGATTGCATTATAGATATGACTGCATGCCTGCGCATCTTCTAGACAAATATGAATATGTATATATTATCATATAAATTGAAAATCCATTTCAGTATACTAATATTGCGATTTTCATTTTTAGATAATTTTCAGCTAAATATAATATTTATTACATTTGAAAAAAAGGTAAGTTATTAATAATAAAAAAGGAAAAATTTCGACCTTCGCACTAAAGATACAAAAGCAACCATTTGGGTGGTTATTCATAATCGAAACTTTGGGAAAGTTGCAAAAAGTTTTTTGGGGTTAATTTAGCGTGTTTAGAAAAGAAAAGACGAAATAAATTCGAATATATTCATTGCAAATTATGTCTGAGGCTGTAGCAGTGCCTTTGATACCACAGTTGCAAGAAATGCAGCAACAGCAACAACAAAATTCAAATGGGAATGGTGGCAATCAACAATCAAATCAATGGGCGGGTTACGGAGCTTGGTACAATAATTCCAATACATCCTATACACCACCGCAACAATATTCTCAGTATTATCAATATTATATGCGTTATGGAATACACCAGCAACAATCGGGTGTCACATCGACTATTTCCAATAGTAATGCCCCGCCTGGATTCAGTAGTGCAGTCATGCAGAATGAAAAGAATATGCCGCCATTGCCATCAGGTCCTCCGCCGCCACCTCCTAATAGCAACGGTGGCAATGGGAACAATCAGAAAAACTTTGGTGGCATTCGATTTAATTTAAGTCAGCAAAAACGTCTAACAAATACTCCAAACCCATTGCAGCAGCAATTGAATGGAAATTTTAGTTTTAATCAAAATAATAATCAAAGTATCCTTAGCAATAATAGTAATAATAATAATAATAACACTAATAACACTAATAATAGTAACAATAAGAAGAAACGCAAACGTAATAAGAATAAACAAAATCAAATGCAACAAAAGCAGCAGGCGATATTCGATGCTCATTTTGATGAAACGCGCTCCACGTCCTTGATGAATGAACCGAATTTTATAAACACTTCGGTACCACCACCACCACCACCACCGATTATATCAAATATTGATTTAAGTAAGCCTCCACCACCTATAGGGCAGTCTCTTGATAGTAATAATGCTGGAGAAATGGCCAATTCAAATGAGCTATCGATATCGGAACAAAATTCACCACAGCAAACGTCTTCATTAACAGCGGTCAATTGTAACACCTTTAAGAAGCCAAATGCTTTTAATAATCCCAATGATGCTTGGCCTGAATCTTTGAATAATTATGTAGCCCGTTGTTATGCTAAATGTACGACCGATTTGGATAAAGATCAAATCGATATATGTCTTAAGGGGAAAATTATTGCCGCAGCCAATCGCAATGAGCTTTGGACCCGAGATTGGGATAATGAACCACTGCCTAGTGTTTTTAGTGAACGCAATAATCTTAGTGTAAAACTGCACAGCCAAACACAATCTCCGCATCACCATCATCATCAGCCACAACAGAATCAGCGCAATCCTTTCAATCAAAGCAAGAATGCGCAGCAAACACTTCCAATGGATCATATAAAAAGCAATCATAACGGCAAGGGGGGATTATCGCGTAGTTTAAATTCACGGTTGGGTCAAAGAAATTCTTTTCTCGGAAAGTGCAGGGATTCACGCAGTCGCTCGCGGTAAGTACGACAAAATATATATACTCGTGTGCATAATCAATCATTTGAAGGCAATATACGTGTATAAAGTTCTCAAGTATTTTTGTAGGGCGTGGTGTTTATGACATCTACTTTTAACGATATACTCCTAACTTGCTAGGTAATTGCAAATCTTTAGTTTTTAGACGATTTTTTAATCGTTTTTGTTTTGTTCCAAGTTATAGTTTTCTCAGCTGTTAATCAATTATGTTCTTTATGCGCTAAGTTTCAGTTTTCTCTTTTATTTTTTTGGACTTTTAAGAAATAAAGAAGCATAAGAGTTAAATTCGTATTTAAATTGAACTAAACCGATTCGATAGGATACTTTAATAGTTCGGGTATCCCCGATGTGTATTTCTCGTCAAGGTTACCTCTTATATCTCCGATTTGATATAATAAATATGGAAATCACATTAACATATGTTTTAAAGTTTTCTAAAAATGTTTTCATCCCGTAAAATTTTACTTATCAACGATTTTAGTTCCATATCTTAGGTGCTAAATTATTGTTGATGGGTATTGTTGATTGTGTCTGCCACTAACCTTTTGAAAGCGTGTACATCTTTACTTATCTGTCTTTTGGTAACATTCTGTACATGTGGAATAAAAAGAAGAAGAGACAGTATATAGCAAAAAAGTTCAAGTATATTTTCTCTAATCAGAATCTCCGACTATATGTCCATTTGAAATCATTAACGAAATATTAGTTTGGGGAAAAGGTAGTCCATCCAATCTTATAAGAACTTCAGGGCTTTATTTAAGATTTCGAATTGGAAAATAATGGATTACCTTTTCCCCAACCTAATATTTGTTGGTATTTGTAGCTGCTGACAAATTTATTTAACATGTTTTCCTACAATTTTATCTGGATTCAGTTTTTTACGTACAACTTTTCAATCTCGATCTTTCAAGAATTAAACGGCTTGGACTCAGAATATTATTTTGATGATGAATTTCTATGTCTTTAATATGTACGTCTAAGAATGACAAAAATAGTACAATTTTGACCCTTAACTAATGTCCATATAAGAATTGAAATTATTTATTAATGAGTGAATATAATTTTTTATTTCTTACCACTTTGTTCCTCAATATCGTATTTATCAATATTATTTTTATTATCATTAACGTTCGTCCTAATTATTTCAATTGATGACAGGATATGAGATTATTATTAATATTTAGTATGAGAATCTTTGCTAAAGAAGTCCTTTAATACATTAGCAACACTGTTTTAATGCCTATCATCCAAAGTATCTCGAATAGTTTTGTTGTTCTTTAAAAATTTCAAAAATATTTTTTTTCTTTTTTTTTTTTTTGCAGTTCTCCTACGAAATACCGTAATAATAAACGTATGTCGCGTTCTCGTAGTTCGTCGTCGTCGTCTTCGTCGCGACCACGAAAAATGCGTCGTTCTTCGTCATCCTCTAGTTCCTCCTCTGATCTTCGTTCGTCCGAAAATTTTATATCCCTAACCACTTCCTCATCTGCTAATTATTCTAATAAAAAACAAAAAAATCAAAATAAGAAAAATAAAAAACATGACTCCTTAAACCTTTCCTCCGCTTCCTCTAATAATAAATCCAAAGTACCTTTCTATTCGTCATCAATTGGTGGTGCCATAGATGATGACACTGCACGTCTCCAACAAAGAGCGGCACGTTTTTCCTTAGCTGGCACTAACAAGGCGATAGTGGCGGTGGCCAGTTCGCCTTTTGGTCAAAATAAATTTAATAGAAATAGCAAGAAATTTAACAACAGCATTAATTCACGTATTTTTATCGATGATGTTGAGTCCGCTGTAGATAACGCTGGCATTGAATTGTTCGATTTACATATTGTTGGCACATGTCGGGATTTGGAAAAGTCTTTTCTACGACTGACCAAAGCACCATTACCATCTGAGGTTAGGCCCTTAGAAGTACTGGTGCATTCATTAGAAAACGTCAAAGAAAAGTGGCGTGATAATCAGGATTATTTCTACGCTTGTGATCAGTTGAAATCAATACGACAAGATTTAACGGTAAAAATCAAACAAAAATCAAACACACAATAAAATGCTCAAATTAAATACAATTGTATAATTGATTAAATAGGTACAAGGTATTCGGGATAAATTCACGGTAGAAGTATATGAAACTCATGCCCGCATAGCCATGGAAAAGGGAGATCATGAAGAATTCAATCAATGTCAAACGCAATTGAAAATGTTATATAGCGAAGTCGGAGCAAGTATAAATACATTGGAATTCACTGCTTATCGTATACTTTATTATATATTCACAAAGAATACCTTGGGTATGCGGATACATATTAGTCTAAATTGCGAAGCTTCTAAATAATATTTTTTTTATTTTAAATTTACAGACATCACTACGGTTTTACGATCGTTAACACAAGCGCAACGTGAAAATCCTGCTATTGCTCATGCCCTAGAATTTCGTTCAGCTTGGGCAATGGGCAACTATTGCAAACTGTTCCGTTTATATAAAACGGCCCCACTTATGGCTGGTCATCTGATAGATTGGTTTATCGAAAGAGAGCGCAAAGCCGCCTTAAAAACTATTATTAAGGCGTAAGCTAGTTTTATTTTTTCATATTAATTTAAATTATAAATACTTATGAATTTTTCTTTCTCATTAGATATCGTCCATATATTGGCATTGATTTCGTCACTGAGCTGTTGGCTTTCGGCAGTTCGGCTAAATGTCAAGAATGGTTGGTTGGTTTTAATTTACCCTTTACAGGGTCGGAAAACAATCAAATCGACTGTAAAACCGCTTCCACCATAACAATCTGAGTATTAAAGCCATAAACAACGGACATGTTGCGTTAAAAAACTCATAGAGAAAAAGCGAAATATTTCTTTCAAACAGGGTTGCCTTTAATTAAATGAAAAACAAAAATATAAGGCATGTTTTTGAGAGTTTTTCGCTACTAAACCAAACTCAACAAACTGCGCTCTCTTCGTATAAACTACATTAATAATTAGAAAAGAAAAAAAAATTGAAAGCTCTCGTTACGATCGGCGGGAACATACATACCTTTCCCTAAAATGTGCCACGTTTTCAAAAAATGAACTTTTAAAAAAAAAAATTTTTATGAATTTTTTCGGGTACTTATTCATAAAATCATTCCGTAGTGGTTTTCTACAGACATTTAGTCCACAAAATTTTTCAAGTGTTTAAATTTCTCTTTTCCTTTTTTAATATACAATTGAAACTGTCGTTGTTCCGTGAAAATGATTTTAAATGCGCTCGTAATTTAGAATTTTTGTAAAAACGTTATTGATCCGAAGATTAGTAATATTTCGAACGGTAAAAATAATTCGACGAAAACTTTCTATTTCCTTTACTAATATTGAAATGATTCTTTATGAAACGTACTAATCGGATTTTTATATTGAGATGGATCCGTTGGTTTTTTACCGCAACTTTACAGCTTTTAAGTCGTATATCTGTCTGTGAACTACGCACATGAAAGGATTTAATGCTTCTGGGCAGTCTTCTCTACCAAAATTAAATAACTTCGATAAAGTCATTTCGGACTAGAAGTGAAAAATACGGATCATGTCAAGCGACAGATACGTTAATACTGCAATACATTTGCGGGTCGCTTAGATGATTGCACGAGAAGAACGTCAAGAAAAAATTGCAAAGTAAACATTACCGCAAACTAGGCGAGGAATCCAAGGCATTTGAAATTTAATCGTCCACTTGGGCTTATGTGCCGTAATGGCGAAATTGTAATAAATCGTCTGATCAGCAAAATCGTTAAAAATCAGAAGCGAATGTTTAACGTTTTAGACGAAAGCAAAACAGCAACGATAACAGTAGAAATTCCGTTCCATTCAGATGAAATCTGATTTTAAAAAATGGAATTTTTATTATCAAAAATATAAAGTAGTGAACAAATCAATACCGAGATCAATTTTGAGAAAGTAATAACACAAAAAAGAACTAATTAAAAAAAAAAAAAAATAATCAAAAAAGAGAACTCTACTACACAAAACAACTTAAAAACTTTAAATAACTACATATATTTTTTTTTTAATGTTTAGATCGTGCCAATAAAGTGTCGTGAAGTACGCTTGGCAATGCATTTTTCCTCGTTCTTAAAAGCCATTATTATTATTGCTCTATTACTATATTCCTTTTCTTGTTCCTAAGCTGATTTTAATTTTTTTTTTTTACTTTAATTTTTTATTTTAATTTGTTTGTTTAATATTCGTTTAAAAATTAATGTAATTTTCCTAGTTTTCTTTTTTTGGGTTTCCGAAAAAGAAAAAAAAAATGTGAAAGAATGTTAATGTTATTTAAAAAAATTTATAAACAACAAACTAATAATTTTATCTTTTCTCTATATACGGAAATATGAATGGCAACGTGAGAAATTTATCAGCAAAACGTACGCAAAGATGAACTGAGGTGTCGTCATCAGCACGAAATGTCATCGGTGCACTATGAACTATGGTTGATATGGCAACTTACCCCAGCCTGAAAAAAGAGCCGCTAATCAATGGGACTTGAAAACTCATAGTAAAGCAACGATTGGCTTTAATCAACTAGTTACTGCCGGTCCAGTGGGGTTTCAAAAAAAAAACGTCCTAAAGAGCATAAGTCCATATACAGTTGCTATATATTGCGTCCTATCAACTTCAAGGTAGAAGTTTGTTTCTCATCCTGCCGCACAACTTTTGTACAAGGCGTAAGCATGTTTTTGTTATTACCATTATTACTATTAAATCAAATTAATGTTAGCTTTTAAGTATCAAATAATATTATTGGCTAAAATAGTTCGTTGTAATTTCTAAATAGTTTTATTCGTCGTTTTGTTTGATTTTATGCGTATTGTACTTTTTTTTTAAATTATTGTTATTTTAAGTCAATGTATATAATAGAATATCCTATAATTTAAATTTATGGTCTAATATCCATATATATATATACATATATATATATATAATTAAATTAAATTTGCGCATTTATTTACTTTTATAATTAAGCGAAAGATGCGCAATATTATTTTTAAGCGGTGGCATAAATAATTCAATAAAAAATAAATACTTATTACGAAGTTAAACGATTCGCAATTTTTAAGATTAATACTTTGATACTCGAATATTTTGGATTTCCGCGAAAGAAGGCATTATATATCAAATCAAATACATTTTTTTTTTCTTAAGACTGCATATTTCCTATATGTGTAGACATTGCATCGTGAAAAAGAAAAATTTCACAAAACTTATCAAAATTGATCAACAACAGATCGATTACGGCTTATAGTAAATTAAGCACTGTAGAACAAGGCGGTTTATTGTATATTTCTTTAAGCGAACAGGTGCCAGGACTTTGAATATCTTCTTTTAATCGATTGTTTTTAAATATGTAGTCTTTCCAATAACAAAATAGGGAAAAAAAGCAAGCAGCAAGCAGCGTTCATTAAAATACTCTACAGCACTTTGTCTAAAGCAATTCTCTACTTGCTGAGAAACCATGAAATATTATAAGTATGTGATAGTCCTGTCCAAAAAATAGACTCACGTAATCCAAATTTGTTGGAGCTAATTTTTATCCCTCACTATTAGGGAACTATTCTCATTATAAAATATTTAAAAAACACCTTTTTTTTTGTCATATAATGTCGCAATTTTCATGGGAACATTTGTAAGAGGAGATCTCCAAAAAATATACCTACATAGGGCAAAATCGATGCAATTCATTTTTATGTCAAATTATTATGAGGGGATCATTTTTCATTATAATATATTAAAATGTAGAAAACCACAGTGCCAAATGAAAGATTACTTTTCATAAGAAAGAGTAGTCAAAATAAAAGTCCCACTCGCTGCGATGTAGTCTTTCCGAATGAGGCGTTTTGAAAGACGAGTGGTCTTAAAAATAGTCCGATCGGATCCATTATAAATAGCGTTTGTCCTTGGGCCAAAACATGTCAGTACAGACGAATTTCATCGAAATAGAAAGAGAGAAAAATTTGTGACCTGTGAATCGAACACAAAAATACATGGACAGGCATCAGAAAGACAAACAGGCAGGCTTAAATAGATTCAGAAAATGATTCTAAATCGATCGGTACAATAGAATCTTAAGTCCATCTTAAGTAATGCAAACAGCGGAACAAATTTAAAACACTCGGGCCAGAAGTACTATAGGATATAAAAAGGAAATGTAGCTCTCGTAGAAAGTGTACGTCTAGTCACACCAAAAGGAATTTTCCAAAAAAAAAAAAAAAAAAAAAATCGAGAGAATGATATTCGACCATGCTTTATATTTGATATCCACTACTTACTTAAGGTAGTATTTCACTTATAGCTAAGATCATCAGCTAATACGAAGTGCTAGTACAGTTACTTTTTAGATATCCCTTGCAAGTATTTGTATGAACTTGTATTACAATAAAGATGCGAACTATTTGCTTATTGCAAACATATTGCAGCTTTTTGTATAATAAAATTAATTAGTTTTACTAATTAATGTTAATTTTTATATTATGTACGTGTGTGACATTGTAATTTATAGTTTTTTTTATCTAATGTGGACGTGATTGGCCCATATGTTTGAACTTCATTTGTGTCGATTAATTAAGTAATTATATGCCAGTATTTGGTTTCAATATTAGAGAACGTGAGCAGTTCAACAAATAAAAAGCAGATGGTCAGGGCAAAATTAAGTCAGAGTCCTCCAGAGTGCTATATGTGGTATTTGTGTTTTACATCAACTGAAAAAACTTCACCTTAAAGGTCAATCATATTCAATATAAACAAATTTAATTTTTTCTATCACTTTATTCTTGTTCTGCTCGAAAAATGAGCTGGCGTGTTACTGTATATTTATTTTTTATTATTTTTTTTAAGTTTTATTCGCTTTTTTATATCCACCATCAAAGGTGAGTGGTATAACCATTATGTGATTTTGTTTGTACTGTGCCCAGAAGGAAATTTCAGAGTCCCCACAAAGCATATATATATTCTTGATTAGCATCAAGTTTAGACTTGATTTAAGCATGTCCGTCTATTCGTCTGTCTGTTTATTCGTCCGTGTATTGTCTGTGATAAATATTCTACTGGCTTCAAAAATGAAAATATCGGTTTCACATTTGACAGAAACATTGGGATTTCTTGCACGCCCGTAATTTTTCCAAATTTATGGGAAAAAATACGGACATTCGAAAATAAAATATTAAAAAGCTGTGTTGGGCTTACATCCTCAACATCTACACACGTTATTGCTGGTAAATGGTCTTCGAAAGACTCCTGTTTTGAGTTAGCAGGGAGCAGGTTAAGATGAAGACTGCGAATACTGTTCGCTATATCAGAAGCTTACATCACTACCTGATGAAGTTCCATCTAACTCAAAACTCAAGCTAGCATCTAGTTCTAGTAATCAAAAATTACCTCGTACTTTTGATAAAATTAACAATATTCTACTATGTGATCATATTGACTACAAATGTAAAGTTGGCTTAAACATTCTTGAATCTACATCCATGAGAGAACGAAATACCTATTCTTATTGCGTGAGAGTTTTATGCCAAAAAAAGTTTTTTGCATATCATAACATCGGCTACTAATGGACCCGTTGGCTTGAAATGTGTCCTGTTATTCTGCAATAAAATATCTATCTAAAGTAAAGCATAAAGCAAAAATTTTGGAAGAACTAACACATTGACTTTCTTTGAATTACTTGCCCTAAGAGGTGCTGTAAAACTCGGGACTACAAGAAGACAAAGTAAATTTGTTATAAGGTCTGATAGTAAACCAGCTCTACTTTTCATAAATAAGAAGGATCTATGTAATCAGTATGTATTTGAAATATATAAAAAGTGTAATACCAAATTCACATCGAGAATCGTCATCTGGTCAGGGTATTACGCTATTGTGGTTTTTTCTTAAGTGAAAAAACTGATCCTTACTCACGACAAGTGCATGTTGATGGTACAATTTCATCCATCAAATATGGTCCCAAAGAAGCAATAGGGACAATTAAACAACTTATCTCTCAACAACTAAATGATGAATTTAAGGATATTAGTCGAGCGAAAAATGTTCGACTTTTTTACAAAATCAGTCCAACGTGTAATTTTAAACCTCTATTGGAAGGGGAATAAGCAATTTGCTATATACATTCAAAGACTATCCCTACTTAGAATGCCACGCAGTATATCATTTTTCTTTCTGATCTACGTAGTATGCCATGTTCTCTTCAGACTCCCGTAGTACGCCATTTTTCTTTCTAACCAGAGCAGTATGTGATTATTTTTTCTGACCGACGCAATACACCATTTTTCTTTCTGATCTACGTAGTATGCCATGTTCTCTTCAGACTCCCGTAGTACGCCATTTTTCTTTCTAACCAGAGCAGTATGTGATTATTTTTTCTGACCGACGCAATACACCATTTCTCTTTCTAATCCACGCAGTACGTCATTTTTCTTTCTAGTAGTATGCCATGTTCACTTCTGACCGGTATAGTATACCATCTCTATTTCTCATCAGAGCAGAGTATCATTATTTTTTCTGATCGACGCAGTATGTCATTTCTCTTTCTAATCAACTCAATACGCCACTTTTCTTTCTGATCTACGTAGTATGCCATCTCTCTGTCTCATCCGCGCATTGCATCATTATTTTTTTCCGAATGGCGTAGTACGCCATTTTTCTTTCTAATCAACGCAATACGCAATTTTTCTTTCTAGTAGTGTGCCATGTTCACTTCTGACCGGTATAGTATACCATCTCTCTTTCTCATCAGAACAGAGTATTATTTTTCTTTCTGATCGACCCAGTATGCCATTTTTCGTTTCAACCGTGATAACATACCATTCTTATCTGTCCTTTCAGCACAGTATACCAATAATTTTCATTCTGGCTTTATGACTGAATTATTTTTTTCTTTCATATTTAAATATATGCTTAATAATATTCTCGAATATTATTATTCTATTATCGTTCTTTGCATTTCAAAAAAATATCGAAATTATTCTTCTCTTTAAACTGTTACGTTGGCGTCACATTTCTATAGATAACTTTCTTAATTTTAATCCAAAAAAAAACAAACAAAATTCTAATATGTGGGCGTGATAATGAAAGAACTTCTAATGTTTCTGCGAAATTTTTAAGCCGATTTCTACATTTTTGTGGCCAGAAGAATGTCCACCACAGACATTAGATAGTTAAC
>KK351517.1:0-12872 GCA_000671755.1 Glossina brevipalpis
AGTTTCTTATTTGCATATTATTCCATTCCAATGGTCGGTCCCTTGATCAACCTTTAGTTTTTACGTAAACATGACAATTCAATTTTCTTTTATGAATATTTTAATGTACGTATTATTTGCCCCCATGGCTAACTCTACCTATGTGTATGTGTGTTTGTGACTATGCGTATATACATTTTATTTATTGAGCCCTGCAACAGGTGCTCCCTTAAAACTTTTGAAACTGTTTTGTTTTCATTTTCGTTTTCTTTTTGTTTTTTGTGGTTTTTTAAAGTCGGTTTCTTTTTCTTTTGTTTATAAACTGATCGTAAATTATGTCTGTTTGTGAATTTAGTTTTTTTTTCTTTTTATTATAATAAATGAAAAAAAAACTAAATAAAATTAAATATCCATTCAAGTATTTTTATATATGAGTGTCTATATACATTTTCACAAATGTCATCTAAATTGTTTGTTTTATTATTAAGGTGAAGAGAGAATGAGAATCATTGTCTCAAGAAAAATTTGAAAGAAAAAAAAAAGAAACAAAAAATAACTATAATTATAGGTAATGCTGTTAAGTCATTGTAAACTTTTTTTCTATTTTCTTTTTATTAACGCACATTTGTCGGGTTAAAGAATGATTTAAGGGGGATTTTTAAAGATTCATGTGGGAATTATGTTGTTGCTAATTTATTGTTTAAAGTCAGAATCAGAACTCCTTGATTCCCACTTATTCCCTAATTGCCTTGGTTGATTTTCTGCCCATTCGCTCTTGGCCCCTCCTCCCATTTTTCTTTTTTTGCTTTATCATTTTTTATCTATCTTTCTATAACGTTTTCTTAGCCATTCATTGGGCATAAGTAAAATCCCAATTAATGAAAACTGATTAAAAAAGTACGATGACATGGTAAAATACTTGAATGAAGATATCAATGTAAGTGAGCATCACTCCTTATTCTCATGTTCGAGTTATTAAAAATATGATCAAAGCGTAGAGTTATATTAATTTTTTATTCCGTTTGTAACGCTCAAATATGAATTTAGAGGCTCGATAAATGAAGTAAACTCGTATAACCTCGATCCGTTCAAATAATAGACTTAGTTAAGTAAAATGCCTACAAACACATCAACAACGGCAAAAAAAAAAAAGAAATCAAGTAAGAAAATTATATTCAGCTCTGCCGAACTTTTATACAAACCAGCTTTATCCTAACAAAAAGAAAATTTTTATTGCCACGCCCACCTAGGCAGATTTTTTGCATTTTTATGGAATGCCGTGGAAATTTTTATCGTATAATTAATGAGTAGTGTGCAAAACACCCAGAGAACAGGCGTGTTTTCAACATTTTTAGCATTTAAGCACCTCGATCTGTCCGTCTGTCTGTGTAATGTCTGTGGTAAACATTCTCTTGGCCGCAAAAATGAACATATCGGCTAAAAATGGGAAGAAACATTGGAAGTTTTCTCACATACGTTGCTATTGAAGCCATCTTCAATAGTCAAATCGATCACACGCCACGCATACAATACAAAATAAGCTACAGTATCAAATAAGCCAGGAAACTCGAGTGTTCTCAGGATGTTTCGCTCCGTGCTCATTAAAAACTTCCACACGATTTCATAAAAATAAATAAAATCTGCCATACCCGCTCATTAAAATTTTCTTTTTTCCCCTTTTTTTAGCCAAAGTGGTGGGCACAAAAGATTCGGTACAGCCGAATATATAGGTTTCTTGCTTCTTATTGTACCGATCGATTCAGAATGAGTTTCTAAATCGGCTTAAGTCTGTCTGTCTGTCTAACTGTTGAATATCCATGTGTTCAATCAACAGGTCGCAATTTTTTAGATATTTTGACGAAATTTGGTATATTGATGTATACGAAACGAATGCTGTAAAAAATGCGTCCGATTGGACCATGTTTACGACTACCGTCTGTATAAGGCCCCATTTGAAATGAGTCTTTATATAACAAAAATAAATGTGAAAAATTTGGACCGGGTAAGACCATTTTTTAAACCATCTCCTATATAACACTTTTTATCAAAAGTACGTTATCACATGAGTCCTTAATAATAATTTGACATAGAAATTAACTGCACCAAATTTGAACTACGTCGGTCTATTTTTTGAATCCAATCGTATAGAAAGATCCTCATGAAAAGTAAGCTTTTGTATGATAAAAGAGTCTGATCTTTAATATGTCATAATGAAAATTGGTTCCTAATAGTAATTTGACATAAAAATTAACTGCACATAGTTTGAATCACGCAAGTCTATTTTTTGGACAACATTATAAAATTGTATATTTATAATTTTACGTGTTTTCTCACGAAAGTAAGTGAAGAATTGCGCTAAACAAAGCAGTGTAAGGTATTTAACGATCAGGCTTGGTCGACTATAGTTTTTTTACTTGTTTCTTTGTTATTTTTTTTTTAAATATTGTTTTACATTGATTTTAAATGCTAAAATTCGTTAAAATACAGATTCATTTGATAGTGTTTGCTCGATTCTGAAATCAGAAATAAAAATCGAAGCTAATTAATATATTAATTCTGGGATTGTTGCAAGAAATGATTTTTCGATGAAAATCGTTAAATTTCTTGACACGATTTGAGGTCTATCCGTCTGATACCTTTTTTCTTTAATCAAAGTAATCTTATAAGTACGCAAGTTGAAGTGTTTATATAAATCATGCTGCGAGTCAGTCGCGGAAATGTTGAAAGATGTTTAATTGAAAAATTCTAGTCATTATCTCTGTTGCGTACCACTGTAATATTCTTCTCATTGCTCGCATTTCTTTGGATTACATCATATATTCGTCAAATCAACATTTTTCATATTTAATTGTTCATTAACATTAGATTTACCGGACCAGTCGAAATGACTGGTTTTGCAATTTCAATTAAAAACTTCTACTTCATGTAATATTTTCTTCTCGAAATATTGTTGTGACTTTTCTAGCTTTAACTAAAAAGTCCATTTTATGAAATTTACGTTATATCAAATATATATTTGCGAAATGGAAACAATTTTTGTTATTGACACATGTAACAAAATGACTGATGTCTGCTTTTATTTGATGAAATGACCTTGAACCAGCTATAAGGAATGATGAGTATCGCAACTTTTTTTCGGGGTAATTGCACCAAGAAACAAAAAATATCATGACAATGATAATTACAGACAAATGTGATGGCAGAATTTATGATTCCGGGAATATCATGATTCTCTGGTGCAATACATAATACATTTTTAGTCGTTTAGTCGACTGTGTAATTTTGTTGCGAATACTGGAAATAAATATTCATATATTTATATGAATATTGAAATGTTCAAAAATAGATTCTTTAGTAAGGACACTGAATGCAGACAAAGATATTATTCTATTCTATTGTTAATTACAATTGATTTTTATACTTATCGCCAGACCTTGAAAATGGCAGAACATATGAACTCTTCTCTGCATTTTTAAAGTGTAACCAGCATATGATAGCGGAAGCGAATTATTAGATAAGCAAAGCGATTCACATGGCAATAACCATAAAAATGTTATTATTTTACTGAAAATAGACGAAATTGGTTCAAAGCTTTACATTACTGTGGATGAGCAACTCTTTCCATCGAATGGCAAATGTAGGTTCATACAATATATGCCAAAAAAACCCTACATTTATTAATGAAAATTAATTGATAATTCATCATTTTTTAACAGTAAATAAAGACTAGATACGGCACTAAGCACCTCTCTGAAGACTGTTGGTTTTGACTGATTTCAGTAGAAATAGATATGTTTGAATTGTCGGTAAATCTAGTGTTAACTGGGACGATTATGATCAATAAGACATCTGTTCGTTTTATCCAGAATAATTCAAAAAATAATTCAAACAAAAATTAATCAAATAAAAATTAAAAAAAAGTAATTCTAATAAAAATTAAAAGAAAAATAATTCTAATAAATATTTAAAAAAAAGTACATCAAATGAAAATTTAAAAAAACTAAATATAATTCAAATAAAAATTAAAAAAAAAAATAAATCAAATAAAAATTAAAAGAAAAATAATACTAATAAATATTTAAAAAAAAGTAAATTAAATAAAAATTAAAAAAAGTAAATATAATTCAAATAAAAATTAAAAACAAAAAAATTCGAAAAAAATTAAGAAAAAGATTCAAATAAAAGTCTGCGATTAAAAACCACGATTATTACTGAGGACTTTAGAGAATGATCTCTAAGAAAAGCTATGAATTTTTATGGAGGGTCTATCTACAATTTACGGTTACTTGTAATTAATTAGTCAAGTTATTGCAACAAAAACTTAATCATTATGTGTGATGTGAATGTGATGCAAAAATTCAAGCCAATTTTATATCAAATACTAACTTAAATGGAATTATGTTAAATGAATCAAAATTATCAATTAAGATTTCAGTATCTATTAAAGCTTCAGCCGTCACTTTAAAAGATCATATGGTCACCTTCGTCATGAAACTAATAAAATAATTTTTAAATATTATTTTACTTATGTATTTAAATGGAAAATAAAAAAAATACCAAGAAATAAATGACAAACAATAAGAAAAACATTAACGCAGACAGGGAGAGAGAGAGAGAGAGAAAGAAAAAAAAAGAAAGGAAAAACATTATGCTTAACTCAACATGACAGCTGCGCAATTTTTGTGACATTTTACGCCGAAATTGTCAAAAAGAATAAATTATGTTTGGCAACTATAAACAAGACAAAGTCTTACAAAAGCAACAACACATTCATATGCATGAATTACACGTATAAATAAGCTAACGAACATGTGTTTGTTTGTATATACCCTAAGAGAGTGTTATCATATACATATATGTATTATGCATTGAATGCACAGAAATGTATTCATATGAAAAAAAACAAAACAAAAAAAATATAGAAAAAGTCTTCGATGACGAGCATTGATGAGGGTTACGATGACGATTATGATAAGCGAACTGAATTGTGATCAACCAGGGAGAGCTAAATAACAAGATATATGACAAAATATGAAATTAGTAAAATGTTAGGTTCTTTTTGAGTTTCTGTTATGAATAACAGAAGTACTACTGTTAATTAGCTTTTATTGTAGTTGCTTGCTCTTTCATTCTCATTATTTGTATGGGCAAAAATTCTATTAAAGTCTTCTTGAAATGACGCGATCACACTATGTGCTAAACGTTTATAAAGCAAAAGTATACATAATTCTGTGTTTTTAAGGGAGAATGTGTTTTACATGTCATAAGGAAATATCTGTGATATCATCGTAAGCTTAGGACAAAGTTTAAAGTTTGCATTATATATATTCTTTAGCAAGTTCTTAATTGGTTTTTATAACATTTAAAAAAACTAAAACTGATAGTCTGATTTGCAGACAAAGTATCTGAAGAAAGAAGGGTGGTCCTTACACATTTAATGGGTTGACAATAACGTTAAGAAATCTTAATGTATAAACAAAATTCAATATTCTTGTCTCGACAGCATGTCGATTCAAAATATATTTATTAATCGGAAAAATAAAAAACAAATTCAAACGATGCCAGTTACGATTAAGGTTGAGTTTTTTAAATTCTTTAATAATATGCTTATTCTATTCGTTTCAGTGCATTTACAATATAATAATTCTTTGTAGTGCATTATATTTAAATTAATGAAAATCAGAATATATTTTGCGGTTCCATAGGCAGGAAAAAATAATTAGATAAAGCGATGGCGTGTAAAATTGTGCAAGAGATGCTTACGTACACATATGCTATAATTTATTAAATAATGTAAATTATTCCTTTAATATAACTTAATTTAATTTAAAAAAAAATCTTTTAATATTTCTATAGAAAATTTTTTCATAGAAATTTATTAAAGCATTTGGTGAAGATAAAATTTAAAAGTCTTTATAATATGTGTATTAATATAAAAAACACAACAAAATATATTTTCCACTAACTTTTTGGATTTTTTTATACATGTACATTTGCGTATGCACTTAAACGTATAATCATACAAAAACACAGGTTTGTTAATGTTTTTGCTTGGGGTAAATGTTTGATACAGTGTGACGTCAAATTAAGAAGTCTTTAACTGAATTTGTGCACAACCAAATACTGAGAATGAAAGAGCAAGCAATTAAATTGAATGCCAATTAACAGGGCAACGTCTGTAATTCATAACAGAAATACCAAAAGTCCCTGAAACGATCCTGATATTTATTATGACACATTTCTTAGCTCTTCTTGTTATTTGGTTCTCTCTGGTACAATACAGATTTAAGCCACAAAGCTAGAAAGAGTTCTGTGTGAGTCTTTTTTATATATCTCGATTGTATACATATACGTATGTATGCACATATATAAGTGGCCGAATGAATGATGAAAACTGTTGATGTGGTAATATTAGGTTAGAAATATATAACTCAGTCTAGAATAAAAAAAAAAAAAAAATTAGAAACAACACATAAAACTTATATAAGATTGTTAGAGACAACTTTTTCTTGGTTTTTTTTCTTGTTATTCTTCCATTAGATGATATATTGCTGTTTAAAATTATAATGGCGAGTATTTGGAAAAAAAAGAAAGAAAAACGGAACAAACGACCAATTGTGTGCAATCAAAGAACATAAATCTTAAAGCAAGGTTTGTGTGCTTGTGTGTTTAATGCCTGATCTTGCCATACGAATAAAGAAATTACATAGTCTTTCAATTGATGCTTAAACACACACACACACATCCCGTGTCTGTTCCATTTTCGGAGTGAGGAAATGCACAATTGCAAGCTACAATTTTAATACTTTTTCTTGCTTTGAAGTTATCGTATAATTTTACTTTGAACATGTTTGGAACACTAAACAAAAAAAAAAAAACAAAAAAAAATAAACAATAAAAAATATTTATCTTAGCCTTTTTACTACAAATGGTTCTCTTCAAATTTTAACGAATGATTGGCTGGCTGGCTGGCTGGCTGGCTGGTTAGCTGGCTGGTTAGTTGACTATAGCTGATGATATTCTCAATTAAGTTCAATTGCCTTCAAACAAATGTCTTTTTCTTGCTGCTCTTCTTCGTTTTTTTTTCTTTGTCATCCCAACCAAAAATGTCTAAATGTTTATACGCTTAGAACCGCCTTATACCGGTGACACCTGTATTTCAATGTGTAATAGAAACGATATTTTGATAACTTTTATTTCTGCCACCATAAACTTCTAAGCGAGTTAGAGATTCTTGAACGGATACTAATGTATACTTTAATGGATATTAAAGTTTTACTTTTCTCCCATGCCTTTACGATTTCGTTCAATTGTTTTTTCATTGGTTGCATGTGTTCGTTAAGTGTGAATGCAATCATGTGCAAAAATTATCGTTCGATAATAAAACATGTCTTGAAAGCTAACAATTGCATTCTTAATGGCCCCCAAAGAAATGTAGCTCTGTGTGCATGGATACATACCGACCGTGCATTCTTATCAAGGATGTAAGCAGACAAAAGAAATCCTTTACTATTTGGACTAGAAACTAATACTGTGTAATGTCTTAGAAAAGTTAAACCGACCGCATCTATATGTATGGATACGTATGTATATGTATATCGAGATGTGTATATGTACAATATGCCTTTTACTTTACTGAGCTTGTGTGTGGATGTGTGCGTGCCCGTGTGTACATGTGTGAGTGTATGTTTATGTGTGCATGTGTATGTGTGTCTGTGTATGCATGTGTGTGTGTGATGCGCACATCTCTTTCTATACTTGAATATTTCTTTATCTCTCTTAGCATAAGTCTCCCTAGATTTGTCTGTCCATTTGTTTGTCTATCTGTCTTTTGGCGTTGCCTCATTAAATTGTACACTGTGCTGTAGGTAAAATGAATTATTGCCACTCAGGCTACAATTGCTATTGTCACTGGCAATGATAGCTGCAGGCATTTGCCAGTCAACCGACCGACGGGCGAGGTTTTTGTTTCTTTTTCTTTTCATTTCTTTCCATCCATCTCTCTTCAGAACTTTCAGCACTATTCTAAGAACTTACTCAAGCACCAGTACCAGCATCAGCAGCAGCAGCAGCAGCAGCAGCTGTTTTTCTTTTACGTTTGTCTTAACAGATATTTTAAGCAATTTGCTGTGATAGTAAAGTTCAAACAAACAATTTATAGCCTTAAGGTTCTAAGCTAAGACATACATACATGCGTTTATTTTTGTATATAAATAAGTAAGTGTAAGTAACTATGTTATTAGCCTTTCGAAAATTGTTCGTGTTATTAAGTGAAATTTTCGAGTAAACAGTTTTCAAAACAGATTAATTTCTAAACTTTTATATTGGAGAGCTTTTGTGAGTGAAAATCATAGCACTTGACATCTTACTTGCCTTACTATTCCTATTGAAAGTTCTTGAAATTTTTAATTGATTTCCACAAAAGGCCCTTCAAGCGAAAAACTCCAACAATTATTTATAAGATATAGAGGAGAAAGTTACTTAAAGATAAACTCTTTTAAAGCTGCAATTTTTTCTAAGCTAAAGAATCCTTTATAACTCTAAACATCATTTTCACTATTTTTCAAAGAAAAAAATCACATTTTCTTAATTAATTTTTTTAAAATAGAATTTAGAGATAATAAATCTTTACGTGTATGAGAGCTCTCGCGTATAGCAGAATAGATAAGAATTGCGGTTAACTAGTCGATGTTTTTATGAGCTCAAATCTGAGTGTGGTAGACTATACTTGATCGTAGCTATAGCGAGCTCTCGGGCAATCGGTAAAGATAGCACATTTATCGAACGGGCGCACTTTCACTAAGATGCGGTCACTCTGCATCTCTTTCTCTTTCCACTTCTTTTTTTTTCTGACCAACACCATGTAAACGTATAGAAGACATTACTTAAGTGATTGGTCATTGAAGAACCAAAAAAATTTCTTAGCATTTTCTAACGAATTCTTATCGTCCGATGTCGCGCTACGTCGTATAATGTTGCTTGTGCATTTCAAAAAACATATACTTTCTATATCCTCCGGTATACGAAAGTTGAAAGTTATGCCGCTATTATGAGAATGAGAAAATATTGATCGACATTCGTGATCGAAATGTGAAATTTAATTACACTTTTAACATGAAATGGGCAAAATGGTCACTTCAAACGGATTCTTGGACTTTGATCTAAACAAGTTCTGTGTTTTGATTGAGAATTTATGGCTGACATCGATAATGTTGAGTTTATAATGAACTTCGCATTCGGCATCAATAACCACAAATATGTGAGACTTTACCATTGTGACATTGATTAAGTCAACTGTTTCGCGTGTTTTTACATTTCAAATGTATTCGATTTCGTCTACGAATTTATATACGCGAATTTATGATATATATATATCTATATATATATACCTAAATATGAATATATAAAAGTAGAAATAGTAGTAAGTTTTTACTCTCTTGATTTTCAATGAAAGCTGTCCCCGAGACGGGACATCCTAAGTTTTGTTCGAACTCTTTTGGAATGTGTTTCGAAAAGGGAACTTTGGTGCGGTGTAAGCTATTCATTTTTTTTTTTTTGTAATTAAGGCACCTATTACGGCATTCTGTGCCTCATGTCCAAGTTCTGATTGTGTTGATCAAAATCCTCTTTATCTCCTTTTTAACTCATTTGTGGTTTATGAGTTTAATATGAACACGCACTTTCTCCTTCTTCATCTCTCTTAAATATTAAGATGACATTAAAAGAAGTTTTATGTTGTAAAGCGAAATTTTTAAATCTTTTAATAATCAATCAATTAATTTTCTTACTAAAAATGATTTTAAAAAAAATTGAAGGTCTGGTCACCTTGTATTCCTAAACTCTTTGTGTGTCATATATAGAGTTGATGGGCAAATCCTTGAACATGATCTAACGCCAACATATTTCTTGCTTTGACTCGTGTACTAATTTTACTGAAATTCATGTAACATGAAATTCTCAAGCCGAGCACAAGAAGACAAATCGTTTTACTATCAGCAACTAAAATAATCGCTGTTCAATGATGATTGATTAGAAACAATTTTCATTTATGCCCTGGTGTTCTTTTAGTAAAGAAAAAGAAAAAAAAAAGTAGAAAAAAGAAACATTTTACAACGCACAACATATAAATGCAGAGATTTGGCAAAGACTCGACATCGTTCAATGACTGACTAACTGAATACTTAACAGTCAGCTTGCTTGCTTGCCTGCTTGCCTGCTGACTTGTTTG
This sequence comes from Glossina brevipalpis, assembly GCA_000671755.1. Classification (NCBI taxonomy): domain Eukaryota; kingdom Metazoa; phylum Arthropoda; class Insecta; order Diptera; family Glossinidae; genus Glossina; species Glossina brevipalpis. Next base: position 10,208 of record KK351517.1, read on the forward strand.
TTTGTTTGTTTGTTTGCTGCCTACGTAGACAGTTATATATGCAGGAAGATGAAGTATGTGAGAGAGAAAGAAGGAAGAATGAATCGTATGGTGGTGAATGCTTTAGGGCGTTGAATGGCTCATGATTTGATTTGTGTGTGTTTGTTTTCTAAATTGGTGCGCTTCTTGCTTAGATAATAGATCTTGTAAAAGAATGATGCTGATGATGATGACGATGCTGATGACGATGATGATGCTGATGATGATGATGGCGATGAGCATGATAATGTTGTCGGTTTTCTTAATTTCGTTCCTTTTTTATTTCTATTTCTATTTTTTTTTTTTTTTTTTGCCGTTTCCCCTTAGGTGATTGTTGTCCTAGGCTTGAAATAAAGTTGTATGCGAGTTGAAATGTCAACGAATGTTGCCATGTCGTGTGGATAAACTTATGAAGGAGGAGGTAAGAATTAGTTTCTCGCGGATTCGAAAAGATGGCGCTAAATCATTGTTATCAAATAATGAGGTTGCAAGTAATTCAGTTGCTACCGTCAGCCAAAAGGATAGTATGGAAGCAAAACTTCGCGAAATTAGCAGTCGCTGTTATGATGATTTATTAGATTTACGTCGCACGTTTGCAGCAGCGCATAATGTCACCATGGCCAGTATTATGAATATACAAGCAATGAAAATAATGTCTGAACAATTACCAGAAACTGCTGCCGATATGTATTTAGTGCCACATGTAACTAAAGCTAACTTTGATAAGTACGGCGAAAAACGTTTACAAATTACACGAGGTTATGCTGCGGAAAAACTGTGCTATCTACTGGATTTACGAGATCAACATGAAGAGGAAAATGATCAAAATAAGGAGAAAACTACGAGTTGTAATCAAAATTTTATTTCTGAAAAAAGCGGAAGAGGCTGGTTTGTTGGTTAAACAAAAGAGCAAGTAAGTCTCCGCTCTTATTTTTAATATTGCTTAAAAAGTACGTTCTCTTTTTTACTAATAGGCAGCACCGGTGGGTTCCAATTAATGCCTATACCAAAGTCGAAATAATAACAATCTGACTTCCGTTATTTTAAATATTATTTTACATTTAGTTTATAATTCTATTTTATATTTACTATTAAGAGATCTATATATAAAATTGCATTTCTGTTTTACGTATCAGTTTTACACTATAAATCTATGGGTCCGCTCCGAAGAATTAAATGTTTTACTTGATTTAATAGTTGGATTTTATTTAATAATAGATCGTAAATCATTGGCAAAGATGAAATGAAAATAAGCTATTTTCATTTATTATCACAGCAACAACAATAAAAACAACGACAACCAATAACAACTAACAATCGTTTATCAATTGTATCAATTTCAGCTTCAACTTTAATAATAATAGTGACGACGATGATGGTATCTCTTGATCTCTGTTATAAAGTAAAATGTCGTGGTATTAGAAAAACAAAAAAAAAAAAAAAAATAAACAAGTAAAAGAAAAAGAAACTAAAAAGAAAATATTCTTTTTGTCATTCGGTTAAAAAAATTTTTTTTTTTCTAAACGAATAGAAAACGAACATCTTGAGGATATTTTTCTTTAGAAAGCGAAAATTGTTTCTTAGTTTCGCTTTCATGTTGTAGAAAAAGGGAGATAGATATATATAAAATGGAAACAGTTTCGTGTATTGTCGTTTTTAGTAAATATTTTGGTCAAAAGTCATTTATGTCTTTAACTTTTAACTGTTGTTTTCAATGAGTTTTCTTAATAGCGATTACTCTCTCTTCATATAACTACTAAGAGAAACATGCTGAGTTGTAGCATGTTTGCCTTTATATGCAGTCAACAAAAATATGTTTAATTTCACATAAATGACCCCGAGCACGGGCTTTAAATAACAACAATAAAAAAAATTGGCATCAACGGCAACAGCAGCAGCAACAGCAACAGCAGAAGACACTACAAACAAGAAGTTATTTTAGCACTTGCGCAACCCAACCACCACTGCACAACGCACATACAACTAACTATGCGATGACACTGTTACATTGTGGCAAAATGACAAATTGTTTAGCATTTAACTGCGTACGGGCATGTATAGGTATATATATATGTGTATGTATTATGATTTCACACAAACACATACACGTACATGTAAATAAGTTTGTTGTTTGTTAACCGAAAGTTCAAATAAAATAAATTATGTTAAGACTAAAGGAATATTTGCGGGCTTTATAACGTTGTTGTCACAGAAGTTGAGTACAAAAACATATACAGGAACAAACAAATAACAAGTTGTAGTCGCCTTTTGATATACTATTTAAATATGTAATAATAATAATAATAATAATAATAATAATAATCTAAGATCTACGACAACTTAACCACAGAAATCTTCTCAACGTATCAGTGTTAAATTCTAATATTAATAATAATTTAATAATAATTAATATATTTTAAAACTCTCTTTATATCAGAAATTGTCTATTTTTTGTGAATTACACACACACACACGCGATATTTCATTTTCACTTTTTCTTACTTTTTTTTGTCAACAATACAAAATTCTTTTTTCAGGTAAAGGAAGGTACAGCATTTAAAGTAAATAAATAGAGAGAGAAAGGTACAGAGAGAGGGGGAGAGTGACTGAGAGAACGAGCGGGAGAGAGAGAGAGAGAGAGAGAGAG
>KK351517.1:13946-39972 GCA_000671755.1 Glossina brevipalpis
GTTATTGCAATAACCCGCAGAGTCAATGATCGAATTTTGAGCTTATCAAGAACATACACAAAAGTTGTGAGACAAAATTTTTTGAAGATGTCAAAAGAATTTCTTAGCAAATATCTCATTTAAATCTTTTTAGATTAAATGATTCAAAAAAAGAAAAAGAAACCAAGAGAGGAAAAGTTATTTCTCATCAATACAATGCTAAGGCCATCATTTTCATGAAATCTAAAAAAGAAAGTTTCACAGTAGCAAAGTAATGATTTCCAACAAATAAAGTGATTGCAATGACCAAAACGAAGTATTTTCGAGGTCCTTAAAAAAATAACTCTAACGATGCAATAAGTATATATTATGTTCAACAATTTCTTGACAAATTGGAAAGTAAATGTGTTTTTACTTATTGACATGAGAGGTCGAATTTCAGCGTTACGTCTCAAATTTGTTCGTTAAGAGCAGACAGGAAAGAAGAAAAAAGTACGGCTAGAATTACTTAAAATCCTACACGGGGTCATGCAAATTCTAAAAAAACAGAGTCACATTCTTTCGCATTGCTTGGCGGTGAAATTACGAATTGCGAAATTACGAAATCATCAAATTACTTCATTTAAATTTTATTCTCTTGACGGACACAATACTTTTATCTAAGCGGACACATTAGAGGTTCATAAAGCAATCAAATAGAACGATGGGATTTAACTTCCTTACTCTTCCTAACTTTCTAATTTCATAACATAACAGATTTGTCAATTAATTGGTAATATTGTAAGTTCCTGCTGATTTTTTTTTTAGATGTTGCAAGTCAAACGATAAAATAACATACTTTCATTGTAAGGGTGTGCCATTTAAAAAAAAAATGTGTTTAAAAAATCAAATAATGGTCAAGAATGCGCCGAAACTACAAAACGACTTCTTATTTAATTTAAACAATTGTGGCACAAGGAAAATTTATGTGGGATGCCAAAGGGTTTATTGGCTCCATGTTGTTTGGGTTTTTGTTTTTAGAATCAATGTGAAAAAGTCACAACATTTTTGTTAAATCACAATATTCGCGAAACGTATTCTTCGGCGTTCCTTTTGCACATACGTACACATGTGTTTTCAACGTTTTTGCTGTTATAGTATGGACCCCCAGGGGCGCCATGTAGCTTTGTCACTAAGAATTTTTTGAAAAAAAAAAAAAAAAAAATTAAGTGACATTTTTTTTTAATTTGGATAAAATTTTGGATAAAAACGAACAAAACTTGTAAAATAAAAGCTTTTTAATGGTTTTTTTTGCGTATTGTTATCATTCTTTGAAAGAGTAGAAGTTAATGAAAATGCAAACATAAGACTTTTTTTTTGTAAGATTATTAAAAATATAGTTTTGTTTTCGAAAAACGCGTTTCGAATTTTAGAAAATCATCAACAACAATTTCCAAATCATTAATCTTTTTATTATTATTTTCAGAATCTTATTAATTTTCATATAATCGGTGATAACTCGTTTTAATTTATTTTTAAATTGTTTAGTCTTCTTTTTTTGTTCCAGAAATCTGGAATCTTTTCCTCCTTTGCGCAAAAGAAAAAAAAAGCTATCCATCGGTTTACCGAAAATTAAGAAAAAAAAAACCGAACTATTTTTCTACTTTTGGAGATATAATCTTGAGTTCCCACTCATTCTTCGTATTCTCCTCAAGGCGTTACTCCTTCTAAATATTGTTTTTGACATAACAAACTGAAGCTAATCAGTATTTCAATCAGTATTTTTTTTTTTTTTTTCAATACTTTTAGGAATCGCTGCTAGTAATCAGTAATACTTTATAATATCCATACCCTTATAATATCTATACCCTTGTGCTTTTAAAACATTCTAGTTTTTTAGAAAATGATCGTAAAAATCTGAAACGGTTGCAATTTCATGCCAATGCAACGTTTGAACAAGAAACGAAAGCATTTTGAAAGCTATTTAAAAAGAGAGAGAGAGAGAGAAAAAGAGAGAGAGAGAGAGAAAGAGAGAGAGAGAGATAAAGAGAAAGAGATAGAGAGAGAGAAATGGTGTGACGAATAGAGAGAGTAGGGTGAAGAGAGGGATGGAGGAGAGAGGGTAAGAAAGGTAGGGAGGGAGAGAAAGAGAAAGAGAGAAACAGAAAGAGAGAAAGAGAGAGAGAGAGAGAGAGCGAGGGAGAGAGAGAGAGGGTGGGGAGAGAGAGATTGAGAGATAGAAAGTGAGAGTGAGAGAGAGCGAAAGAGCTAGAGAGAAGGAATGATAGTAACAGGGACCTTTTGATTTTCATTATTAAAATGTTGTCTCTTTAGACACTGGCGTTTTGCTTTCTTTGTTTGAAAAGAAAAGAAATTGAAAATTATTTTAATGAGTTTATGTTCAGCATATGTCAAATAAAATTTTGTTTAAATGCAATTTTGAATCTCTTTTCTTCTATTTTTTTACTATAAGTAGCTGTGTATATTGTGCGTTTAAATGGGCATAAGCCAGTAAAGTGTGTAGTCAATCATTAACGCATAAATAACTACAATAAACAACATAGTTGGCACACGAATAACTACATATTTTAATGCAACATTAGTAGAACAGCAGCTGAGAGAGCTGATCTTGTAATATTATAAAAGAAACGTAATAATAGAATTAAAGAGAGAGAAAGAAACATCTTATGAAAAATGCACTGAGCGAAGTCTTAAATACGTTTTAATATGTTAACAAACATATTATGTAAAGTTTTCTGAAAGCGAAGAATTCCTAACATTTCTAATATTTTGTACTAGTGTAGCTACAGTAAAGAGCTCGAGTTGGTCGTGTTTTGCTCCTGCTTAGCTGCTTTATTGTATCGTATTCTTTAAATGTTTTACAACATTTTCTTTAAGTGTATTAAGCAATGTAAAATCTAACTTACTCTTTATATATACGTACATATGTGTACAGTAAATGGTTATTGCATTTGCAGGTTATTTTTTTTTATGTTTTCACTATTTCTCAACCTGTTTAGTTTTCTACGGAGTTCAGCCGATAGTCTTGAACAAAGAGCCATATAAACGGACAGACAATTAGATATATTAGACATCTTATCATTGTGTTTAAATGTAGTTAAATAAGCTTGTGTGTATGTGTATGTGTATGCGTGTATGTGCTTGTGTGCGTGTGTATGCGTGTGTGTCTGTTATAATAAGTACTCTAATTAGTCTAATTAGCCATTAAGCCAGTTTTAGTTTCTGAATATGGGCATAGACATAAATTCACGCTGGTGTAAACTTTAACCAGTAGTTCTGCAACTATCTAATAAAGTTGTTAAGTGTATAGTGTAAAAGAAAAATGAACAGCAATAACAATAACAACAACAACAATAACAACAAAGCAAGACTTTATTGTGAAATACATGTAATTGGTATTAAGAGAACGACGAGACAACACACAAGATTGGTGTTGTGTTCCTGAGAACTAAGTAAGTAAGTAAGTAAGTATGTATTTCGGTAGAGATTTGTTAGACTGTTTATTAATTGTCACAATGGTATTTGTTAGAAACGTATATGAGATTTCATTAACTCATAACAGACTTTAAGTGGCGCTGATTGGTTGTTTTTTGTTTTTTTTTTTAATTTAAAGCAAAAAAAAAAAGAAAAGAAAAACACACAACAGCGTCTTGTCTGGTATTTCATGTTTTTACGATAAAAATCTTAAATATTTATACATGTATATATATATATATATAAAATGCACTGAGCAAAGTATATATATATATATATATATGTATATATGTGTGTTTGTGTTATTCTGTCGCTGGTGTTTTAATTTTTTGTATGGCTGAGGTAAAGCGTGCTTTAGCTTATATTTATACGAAACAACAACAATCAGGCATCCATTGATATGATATAATGAAGCGGTAATTAAGGAGTTTTATAATTCATACATGCGCGCGTATGTGTACGTGTGTGTGTTTCACGAAGAAAAAAATCCAAAAAAAAAAACGAAACCACACACGACAAATCGAAAAATTCCTTTAGCATTATATGCCGTTATTGTCAAACTCCCTAAAATCATGAGGCATGAAATAAAAATGAAACTGAAAAGAGAAAAAACAATAATAAAAAGTCAAATAACCAACAACCAACAAATTCCTACCAAATTGCTTATATCATTGACAAATTAACGAATTTGTATTAAAGTAATCGTATAATATAGGTTCTCACATATCTACACACTCGCACTCGCGCTCGCACTCGCACTGGCACTCACATTGACAATCGCATTCATGCATACGCACGTACACAGGCACATGTGCGGCTGACAAACGCAAACATATCTAGAAAGGTCTTTCGAAACATTTTTCAATGAAACAATTGTTATTTTTTTTTCTCTGTGGCTGCCGCGAACGAAACCATAAAAATCTTTTAAAATGTTTCATCGCAAATAAAACGAAAAGGAAAAGTACTGAACATGAAACATTTAATGATATTTGTCGTAATAATGATGCACACCAACCAACTCAGTCAACAGTAACACAAGAACAAATTACTTAACTGTTATTAGTTTTATTGTTTGCCGGTGTTTTCGAGTGTGTTGTCTTAAGGAATTAATACCAATTGTGTGTTGCATTTTCTTTAAAATGCTTGCAGCTAAGCGCCAGGTTTAAAGAAAATTTGTTATGGTATTCAACAACAAAAGTTGAAAAGATAAGTTGAAAGATAAGAAGATATTTTTTAAACTCTTTACTTTCTTTAGGTTTCTTTTCTCTTTTTTTTCGCTTATATATATATAAAAAAAAAGAATAATTCGTCTAAAAGAACTCGAATTTAGTAAAGTCGTCATGAAATTCTTTGCTTTCATTGCTACCACCAATCTCTCTATACGTTTTAAACAAATGTTATGAAAAAAGAAAAAAAAACCATTATATGAAATACTTCCTTTACACTGCGGATCTTACTATACGATGATTAAAATTAAAAAAAGAAAACATTTAAGGAAATTAAATAGTGTCCCACTAAGAGATGGAGATTTAAATTTCGTATAATTAAAAAAAAAAAGAAGCTAATAGAGTGTGCTGATAGTCCAGTGCTATCTTTGCGATAGGTAAATATCACCAGGCGACCATGCGAAGAAATGTGTTAAAATTTATTATCAAAATAACTGAAATAGTTCACAAAAGACTGCACAAAATTTTGATCGAAATAATAATCCAAACTAATTGTTAATACGGAAATTATTTTAAAAATTTTTACAAAACTGTCTTGATTCTAGACGATGGATTTGCGTACTCAGTATTCAAAGCATTCGGTCCAAGACATTGTTGTAGTGCGAAAAAAAACATTTTTGAAACGTCAGTGATGGTCAAAAAGTAATGCGTTTCTAATAACGACTACTCATAAAAGAACTGGACTTTCAAGTCTGTATAATCCAGGAACTGATATGTTTCATTCAATAGTTAAATCCTACGCTCTAATTAGGAAATTCTCGATCTTAATCATCAATCAATTCTTCAATTTAATTTCGAGTGAATAACAGAGAACAATGTTTTTCGGTTTTTGATAATCAAAACTTAAAATATATTTATTGTTAATGGCAAATAAAATACTGAAATCGCATATGAGCCGTTTATTTTACAAGTGGCGTAAGTCACGTTTTCAGAAACATCAAATTAATGATAACATTAAACACAATTTAATGTTATTTCTTCATTTAAAGAAAAATTACAATGGATATGATAGAGGTAGGATAAAAGGCTTATCGTCCTGTAAGACTTCATGACATTCTATGGTTTATCGCGTTTATGCTTATGTGATCTATTGATTTGGGGGGTAATGGTTTACTCTCAAAATCGAATTGAAAATTAAAGTCAAGCAATATAACATCCTTTTTAGGCAGAGCCCTTACTACTTTGGTACATATTTTATCGTAGGTAGGAGATATTTCATTTTTTATTTCCTTAAGGGAGGGAGACACGTTTAATAGCTTAAGAAAGCTACTTTGAAATTAGAAAAATCATTCGTATCGAAATTACCTGCAAAAGACAAGTAATCATAACACAAATCATCACGAACTAATATGTGTGTACGATCTCGAAGATTTGGAATTATTCTTCGGCCAATAGGTTGACGCCTTAGTGGAAAGTATGGGAAGCTTGTTTTTTTGTATGCACTTGCAAAAGTTCCTTATGCTTGGGGTTTTCGAGCCTTGAACCCCATCTCTAACAATGAATTTATTTCACATAATATCTTGAAAGATGCTGAGTGATCAGAACCGTCAAATTTGATTTGAATCTCAACAGCTTGTAGATGGAACTTACTATAGCTATCCAGGCTGAAATAATTCAAAGAAGATTTCACCAAAATAGCTGAGCTACTGAAAGTCCTATTATCGGTATAATTACATGAAACGCGCAATGTCATATCCTCTAATTTGAAACTAAGTTTGATCAATGAAATGAGTTTTCGAAATTAGAAGAATATGGCTCAACAAATAAAGATGACTTTCAAGTTGGATTCTGCACCCACTACCCTTGATCATATTTTAATTACGATTGGTCTATGGACATAGCTATAGTGAATGCTCAAACGTTAAATGCATAACACTAATGGATCAGAGATATACCTCTAAGGCTACAGTTACATCTGATTCTTCTTTCTTCTCCATTTCTTTTTCCTGACTACCATCGCACTTTTACACGTACAGGGGACATTTCCTGCCTGACTATGTTCATAATGTTCATTATAATACGTGATCTATTTATTCATCACTCTATTAGTTTTAAATTATTGTCATTTTAGATATCGCTTTAGTAAAATATGTTAGACAGTATTACCATAAGTCAGTAATTGTTCTAAACTATTTCTTGTAAGTTTGGCATAAGTTACTTTATTGTATTGAAAGAAAGCAAAAAAAAGATTTTTATTTAATACTGTGAGAATAATTTAAATGTGTTGGGGAAAACAAATACAAGAAAGTTGGCTAAACTATAAGCTGAATAACAAATGTGTTTGTAGTGTCATCAACAAGAACAATTTGAGTTTAAGTTTAGTTTTCCCCAATGGTTGTAAAGACAAATAAAAGTGGCCAAGTTTACTTTTTGCTAATTTAGTTCAGCATCACTTTAAAGAGACGAAAGTAAAAGAAAGAATAAAGATTAGTCTAATTCTGAAATAATGGGTTTTGTGCTCATTTTAATCACAATTATTATAGCCCACAATTGTCGAGGGGTTGGCTATTTTCTATCGCTATAAATATAGACGATACTGGTTATGATGTTTCAATACATAGTTCAAAGGATATATCGATCGAGAATATTTTCTAAAATGAAAAAATGAAAAAAAAAATCATGTGTTATAGAAAAAGTGAATTTCTATCTAACCTTCTCACTCTTGGATCATAGTGACCTCGAGAGAAGCCTAATAAGAAATATTGGTGTAGAATTAAAAAATGGCTTGGAATTCGTCTTTTTTTGATCGATTGAGAAAGCTATAGCGGAGACTAAAGAAAGAAGAAATTGGGAGACCATAATTCGACCTCAAACATATTATGTGACCTGGAAGTTTTTATGAAAATGAAAATTAAATGAGGTTATATAAATATATATTAGGTGCTGGCCTATGTTCTGGCCATTTTTCCCCTTGGAAGAAGTATTTATTGAGAAAAATTACTAGAATATGTATTTATCAAAATATTTCCCGTCATTTTCTACAACGTTTTCCCATGTTTTTTCTTTTTTTGGCAACATGGCAATATTGCTTCGAAAAAAAGATTTTGATTTGGCAGCGATCCAATCATCGATTCATTTTTGCATTTCTGCAGTATTTCGAAACCGCGTGTCAACCAAGCCATGCTGCATCAATCTGAATAAGTGTTAATTAGAAGCCGCTATGTCTGGTGAGTACGCTGTATGCGGCAGAACTTTCCATTCGAGCTGTAACAATGAACCCTGGGCAGTTCTTGCAACGCGTGGCCCGGCGTTGTCATGCAAGAAGATGACTTTGCATCTGTTAACCGCTATTGCTGGTGTTTTTTGCAACAATACATCGATTGACGTCGGTAGATATCTGTAGTAACAGTTTCATTCGTACACTAAACTTTGCTGGTACCACCATACGCATAGCAAAATTTTAAGACATGAATATTGCATTTCGATGTAAATGGTTTTCTTGCACTAATCCACGAGCTTTGGGGCTGGGAATCGTCATGGTAAGTTCAGTTTTCATCATCAATTACAATACGCCACAGAATACCCTTTTCTTTTGGCTGTCAACAAGCAATGAAATCGCGATATTTAAACGGCTCGAAATGACATTTTCATTCCGTTCGTGTGGTAGCTATTTTCCTTCCTTTCGGATTCTTCTAATTGCATGTAAACGTTTGAAAACAGTTGATTAATCAACTGCTAAGCTGTTCGAAAATTCTTTGAGAATCTGAGCCGGATTTTATTCCAATAAGTCTTGCAATTGATCTGCTTCGAACATTTTTGATCGTTAAATTGTTGAATCCAAAATCGATAACTGCGATATCATAGAGCAGTATCATGATCATAATCTTCTAAAAAGTATTTGATGGCCTTCGGCAGCAGATTTCTTCAAATCAAACAACAAAAGTAATGAAAGTCGGAAATGTAATTTTGAACGTTCCATGACTAAAGTCTTTATACGTTGAATAACTCAATAATACTAAATGGGAGATTGTTATTTTACGCAGACAAATATCAATATTATCGAATTTAACTATTATGTAGATTCATACTTCGTATTACTTTATCATCTTCATCAATAGATGTCGCTGGTTAAAATGCATGCATGCAAGCATCTATTATGCATTTTTACTTTTGAAGTCGATATATATGTTATGTAATAAAGTTATGCTACAAATCCTTGGACCATATATATAAAAATTTAATGAAATAAATTATTGAATAATTGTTTAAAAGAAAATTATGAGATGAGAAAATTTATTATCTCCTTTATAATAATAATTTGATCTTGAGCCGTTAAGTTTTTAATTATTTTTATGCGTTTTGAAATTACGTTTTGCAATTTTATATCCACAATCCGCTAAGACGGGCGTATATTCATTTTGTGAAAACATTTCCAATATACTCATAAGGAAGCTTCAGAGACCAACATAAACTGCAATTATTCTTCATGACCATCTGAGACTAACTGATGACTGTACTTTTTTCTAATAACTCCGCTAATGACTAATTCAGTGTTTGTTTTTTTCCTTATCAAAATTAACTATTCATGTGTGCCTTTCTTATAATCGAAAACCTATGAATATATTTATTAAGCAAGCAAATTGAAATTGATTTCCAAAATTAAATTTTGATTATGAAATTTTTCAAAGTAGAAGTACCAGGTGGGCTGAAAAGTTCGTAGGCTAACATAGAAAAATTCTTTTTTTTCTGTAGAATTTGATTTTATTATTTAATATAGTTGCTTTCAAGGGCGATACAACGTTTATAGCGGTTATACAATTTTTCGACACCATTTTTATAGTAGGATTTGTCTTTAGCCTCAAAATAGGCTTGCAGTCCACTCGGCTGACTGTCGATTGGATTCTGGCGTGAAATGGTGGAGCCATGTTTCACCCATTGTCACATATCGACGCAAAAATTCGGGTTTGTTAGGAGTGAACAGATCCAAACACTACTTAGAATCATCAATTCGTTGTTGTTTCTGGACGATTGTGTGCTCGCGCGGCACCCACTTTGAGCAGAGCTTTCGCATATCCAAATATTTATTTACGATATTTTCAAAACGTTCCTTTGACAACTTTAGGCTGTCAGCTATCTCAGTCAACTTCACTTTACGGTTATCCGAAATTATTTTGTGGACTTTTCTGATGTTTTCATCGGTAACAGCTTGTTTGAGGCGTCCACTGCGTGCATCGTTTTCGGTGGTCATTTCACCTCGTTTAAATGTAGTAAAGCATTTTTCTATGGTTGATTTTGCTGGCGCAAGGTCCGAATAATGTTTATCGAGCCAGACCTTGGCTTCAATAGTATTTTTTTTCGCCAAAAGCAAAAAAAAAACCCCGAAATTCCTTTTTATCCATTGTTTCAAACTAACAAAAGTCGCTTCACTAAAAATGCTCTAACTCATATACTAACAGTGCAACAGCTGTCAAATTTATACACGTGTCTTTTGCAGGTTAGGGTTAACTAAAAATTATATGGATTTAATACTAGTAATGCCATCTATGTGTCGACCTACGAACTTTTCAGCCCACCTGTTATGTCGTGTTAGATGATCTAACAGAAGACAATATATAAAAACTGTAAAAATACTTTTTTTGTTTAGTTAATATAAAATCTATAACGATATACGATAAATGCGGTTTTCGATTGTCGTGATATCAAAGAAAACTATGTAGTTTTCGGCCGGCTCCATGTCATTTGAAGTCGTAAATTTATCACAAGTTTATGTCCATCAAGATAAAGGTATCATATATTAATTATTTAAAATATATGATTATGAAGAAGAGCTTTATTTTTTCCTTTTCTTAAGAAATTTTAAAATCTTCTTTTGTTATGTTAAACATAATTAATGAACGACAAGAGATGAGTTTATAAATGTGGTGGGACGCTTCTTTAATATCTTTAAAAAGTAAATTAAACTAAATAAGTAGAAACAGTTTAGAGTGAGGCCTCACAACGAAGTGAGTGCAAGTTTCTTTTTCTTTTTTTTTTTCTTTTTATTTTTCTCTTAAGTTTAAGCTTTTTTTCGTCTGAAGCATAAATTATTAACTACTTTTCTTGAGAAAAAAAAAAAAAATACAGGTGCTCTTAGATTTTTAATGAAAATAAGAATTTTATGTGTTAGTCAATAATACATAAATAGTTTATGCTTTGAACTGAACTGTGCTGCTTTCAGAATATTAGCAATGATTTTTTACACCACAAAACCGTGTTCATAACCAGCGGAAGTATGGTTCTCTTCAAATATTGTGAACACACTGACACATAGAGACAAAAATGATGATAATAGTTTGGGGGAAAAGTAGAAATTCTTTATTATTTCAGTAAATATGACTGTAATGATCGATATCTCGTAAAATATCGGTAAAACGATTTCAGATTTATGATCGTTGGAAAGGTAAAATTTTGCGTTAAAAAAAAAAGAAAATTCTTTTGCAATTTTTTGTTTGGTGTGTGCTCAGTTGCGAGTTATTGAGTGCTAAAAATTAAAGTCAAGAAAAAGAAAATTCATTAGATTTTAATGGTTTTCTTTGATAAAAACAAAAATTGAAGCCAGGCAACTGAAATTGCGCGAATGATGTTCATGGTCCCGTTACTGTAATAGCTAATTATATGCTATTTTGGTTGCATCGATTCCAACAGATAGACCCATCGTCAAAAAATATCGATAAAATTACAAAAATTATTGGAAGTTCACTAGCAAGCACGTTAGCAGTCATAGCATCGCCCAAGAGCTACAAATCGCGACCATAAAACAGTTTTAAATCATTTGAACAAAGCTGGATTCATAAAGAATAAATAAATAAATAGAGTCTTGAAGTGTATCCAAAAATAATGGATTTCTTTTTCCTCAACATAAATTATTGAAAGTGTGGTTAAGTACGAAGCGATATATTTGAAATTCTTACAATTATTTCTAAAATGTAAAATTTCAAATCGATTGATAAACTAATCATATTAAAGACAAAAAAAAACAAGATATGAGTAGAAAAAATAAGATTCATAAATTAAGACTGAACGTATACATAATTAAGTTGTAAATTTGAAAAATATTTATCATTCTTCACTCTCGCGATATGTTAATTAGAAACTATTATTGCGCTGGCGGTTGAATAGTTTTGTATTTTAAATTAGACACAAAAACCATCAAACCAAACATAATATTTGATCATAATTTACGCTTAAAATGAATAACTTCTTCAGCAAAAATATTTTTAAAAGTTTACTTAAATCAATAATTGGAAATCTTTATTTGATTACTTGAATAAGTATGCGTGTAGTGAAAATATAAAACAATTACAGATTACTTATCTTTTTTTGATTACCTTTGAAACTTACTATATACGAGGCGAAGATATTTCAAATAGCTACTAATAAGAATTTACGAATTATTCTCAGTTCACTTAGAATCGAAACGAAACGATAGAATGATTTTTCGATTAAGTCGATTACTGTACCGAAATCTATATTGTACACGATTTAATAAAGCAAGATTGTAATGCGATCTTTAGGAATATTTAGTGAAATTGTACGCAGCATTCTAAAGTGAATCAAATCCAGCAAAACTTGTGTTCAATTCCCATAGTTGTCCAATTTAGGAAGAAAAAAGAAACATGTCGTAGTTTCTTATATGTTCCGAAGATCGTAGAAAGATTCCCAGTGATCTGAAAGTATTTATTTTTAAGACGTTATAGGAGAAACAAAAAAAATACATGACACACAAGAAGCGAGACGCGAGATGCGAGACCAAATGATTTCACATGATTCTAGATTCCAAGTTCTTCGAGTAAACCATCAAAAACAATTGATCTTTTAATCTTCCAAACCTTTCTTTAGTCATCATCATATTTATCGAATAATTGCCATTTAAAACTATAAACGCTTTTTTTCCCCAGATACGGTTTTGCAAGACATAAGCAGCAAAACTTAAAAAATTTTCCTTTTTTTGCACTCGAACTTTTCATACTGATTTTTAAAATAATATTTTGTAATGAGAAAGGCTGGCGGCGAGAGGAACTGGAAGAGGCAAGAGAGTAGAATATTCGATAGACATTTAATTTAAGCATTATTATCTTAACAAAAGGTTGTCTTTCCTTTAGTTGAAAATTATATGTTTTCACTCAAATAGTCATCGTTCGTAATATTTCTGAATTGCCTTACTGCCTTGCTCCACTAGCTGTACATAGGACATGTGTAAATTATACAATTATCTTTTTTTCTTTAGATTCTAAATTGCAGCAGCTACACTGCTTGTCGCAGTGTTATTCTTTAAGTTAAATATGCCTCGCAGGAACGGTTCCTGAATTGTCATCATACTTAAATATATGCTTAATAACTTTCTCGAATATCATTCATTAGCCATTTACCTTCCCATTCATTCTAAAATACTTGTGAAAAGACGTCGACCGTATCAAAATGAAAATTTAGAAATAAAAATTTATCGTTCGATTTAAAAATTTAAAATTTCAGTAGGGACATAGAGTACGAATTTCATTTAGTGGTATATCTTCTTTATATATAACAACAACAGTAAGTCTGCTATAAAGTAAAATCTAAGGGACTTTTAAAAATAAATTACTTAGCTAAGCGGTTAGGTTACCTTCTGTTCAAAGTTAAATTGAGAATATAAACCACGAATTTATAAGCCAAATTTTGCTTTTAATTCTCAAACTATGCGAACGTGACAGCGCCAACAACCAATAATGTAATAAATTGACGCATAGAATCTGACGATGGTTAAAAATATATGTATGCATTGTAAGTTTCTCTGATTCACAATTGTTGTGGATATGAAATACGAAAAGGGCGATATTGCTATATATTGCAGTAGCGGGCTCTTTTTCTATTAATCAGCGATATCAACTTTCACAACTAATCGCATTAAAAGATAGGTATCAAAGATTCGGTCTAAGTCTACGTAGTATTTCTTTTATTTATCATTTTGTAACTAGGATTCATTTGCTTGTTCTTCATGTATTCTACGTATACATACGTATAGTTTACATAGTTTATACAGTGATGTGCAGTATGCAAATGAATTTATAAGCGTAGATTATTTTACGGCAGCATGAATCTGCATTTGTGCTACATATGCAAAAAGTATTAGTTGTTTACAAAAGTTTTGCCAGACAATTTCTGCAGGTAAAAGTGCTAAAGTAATGGGAAATATTAGTGTAAGTAAGCGTTGAATTCAATAATTTTGACTACATTGTCTACCTAAAACCACAATGTTCTATTTAGTTTCATTGAATTATTCAGGGTATACAGCCGCTAATTATGAAACGCTCCAAATTACATTTTCTTCATTCATTTTCGACATTCATGATTTGAGGAAATCTGAGGGTAAAGCCCATTAAAAGCTTTTAGAAGCTTATGGTGATGCTAATTCATAATAACGCAATTGTCGCTCTTAGTTTTGATGGTTTAAAAGTGGTGATTGCGATGTCGTCCAAAAAGAACCAAAAAAAGTTTAAAAACGACGGAAACTCAGCTCAAACTCTTAGAGCCTCTGAACAGCTTAGCAGTTAATGAATTAAATGTTTCTAGATGTTTACTTTGTGATTAGAAACACCCTAAAGGGTGGGAAAAGTGGCTACCATACGAATTGACTGAAAATGTTTGTTCGACCATATTTTGCAAAAGTGTTCAAGAATACATTGTTGCATCTCGAATGGGTAGTTCTGCTGCAGCCAGTGTACTGAACAGACATAGCGCCTTCTGGTTACCATTTGCTTAGATCGATGCACCATGGCTTTGCTGGCACGCGGTTCCACAAAGTTGAAGAACTGCGAAAAAAAGTCCATTCATGGATAAGCTCAAAACATCATAAGTTCTTCCGACAAGGTATTGCCACTTTGCGAAAAAGATGTAGAAAATGATGAAAAATATTTTGATTGATATATATTGTAACAATTTTTCTTAATATATGACTTTTTCAAGTGAAAAAATTGGCAAAACTTTTGGGAACACCTAATATATATTACAATAATAAGCAGATGAATGTAGAGAATTATCATATTGCACTTGTGTATGGACATTACTTGTGTGTACGTATATAAGCCTATATTATGATGACAAGTAAAAATATATATTTATTATGTAAGAAAATTTCTCTATGTGCATATGAAAGAGAAGGTTAGACAATTAAAAATGCAAAATTAGTGCAAGGAAGGAAGGAAGGAAGCATGTGTGCTTTGTTACAATTTGACTAATTAAAATTATATAACATTTTTGTCGACATTTTAACTGGTGTTCATAATTAGTAATTTGTTGATGTAATCCCATTGAAGATTATAACACATTGTCTTTAGACGGTTTTATTTTCTTAATTATTTATTTATTCTACGAATTTAAATTAAAAGTTTCATTGGGTGAGGGCATGCCTGACATTTCAAGTTTTAGTTTTTTTCTCTTCAGCTCTGTACATACAATTAATCAAAATTAATGTCTTTGTTAATGTGAGAATTTAAAATGATATTCTAGTCACCACTAACCAACCATCAGCCACTGACACCAACACGTATGCTGTGTGTTTTGTGAACTATAAACCTGTTACACCGTGAAAAATGATAGATGTGAGCGGTTAGATTAACAGCAGCAGCTACTTTAAATGGCTTTGTTTATTTGTTTCTTTTGTATTATTATTGTTTTTTTTATTGTGTGTGTGTTTGTGTTTTTTTCTTCTTTTTCTTTTATCTTTTTGTATAACCTAACAAATAAAAAGTATTTCTTTATCATTAATTTTAAACTTAATTAATTTATTAAAAATCAAAAAGAGTGAAACAAATACAAAACCAAAAAAACAACGTCTTATTTTAACTTTTAATATTCAAATTAGTGTCTCTAAACGGAGTGGTGGTGGAATAATGAAAAATGACAAAATGTTTTATAGACCTTCAGTTAAAACCAAGACATTAAATAATAGACAATCACTTGAGGTGTTCATAAGTTCATGTATCTCTTTGCATAGCATTTATGTATGTGTATGCAACTATATATTTACCACATATCCATTATATTATACTACATACGTTGATATCCATTACATATATATTCAACCTTAAAAAAAGTCATTCGTTACTTTAATGTTTATTTAGTTGACATGTTTATTATATGTGCGAGGGGCTTTATTGCTTGCTTGTAACCCAACATGGAAATATAATATTCAAAAGGTATTTTTCTTTTAATTTTTCTTAAACCAACCAACACCTCTTTCGACCGCATTTATTATTTATGGTGTATGCTAAACGTTTTTTTTTGAAGTAAATTAAGTTATTACACAAAAAATTCTTTTCATTTTCGTACTCTATATATATAAATAATTTTAGCAATTATTTTAATTTACCGTTAATAAAATTGTGAGCGAACGATTTTCTTTGTTCGATATTTAAATTTTAAATATATTTACATATAAGTCAATCACACAACACTTTATGGCATATAATGGCTCGAACAAGTGGGCGCCTTGCCTACCACCATTTCTCATTTTGTGTATGATTTTTCAGTTAGCTTTCGATTTCAAGTTTCCATCGCATGCAAAATGGTTTCAATTAGTAGAAGCTAATGGAGAGTGGGAAGTAGAATGAATTACGTAGATTTTGTAATATTAAAAAAAAATAAAAAAAATAAAAAAAAAAGCATTTCACGCATCATACGAGGTGAAGGTTTTGATTACTAAAATGTCGAGCACTCGAATGAGCTCGAGGAGACTCGTGAAACGTTTGAATACTTTCTTTGCAAAACTTCTTGAATTAAAACCCAGTTCGAATTCACAAAGAATTTTCGAACAGCTTAGCAGTTGATGAATCTGAACTGTTTCCAGACGTTTACATGCAATGGAGAAGATCCACAAAGGGAAAGGAAATGGCTGCCATACAAATTAACTATTATTATTATTATTATTATTAGACTAGAGAGATGAGAGCACTAGAGAGCAGCTTAGGCTTTCGGCTCGTTGCACTCTGTCGCAATGAGATTTGAACCCACGTGTACCAACTTGCTAGAGGCGCTTCTTAACAGTTCAGCTACAGTTGTAGTTCTATTGACTAACAATGTCATTTCGAATCGTTTGAATATCGCGATTTCATTACTTGTTGCCAGGCAAAAAGTGTAGAAGAAATTGTATTCTTTAGCGTATTGTAACTGGCGTTGAAAAGTGGATCTACTACGACGATCCCAAGCAAAAAAAAAAGTTATAGATTAGTCCAGGAGAACTACATAGAAGCGGAATACTCTGGGTTGTAAAGTTTTCCTGTGAACATGGCGGGATCAGTAAGATGTAGTTTATAACGAGTTGCTAAAACCGAGTAAAACTATTACTGCCTTCGATGGGTATAAAATGAATTAAATACGCGCACCATGTAACGAGAATTCTAATGATAAATAAAACATTGTTTAGTCTTATATTACATAACCGTTGCAATTGATAGGTCATACCTATCACTGACGGTAGACACAATTTTTTGATGATCATTTATATTTCTTTTATTAGACTTTTTGGTTGTTGTTGTTATTGTGTTGCTTTACGTTCGTTAAGAGACATTTTCTAGACTAATAATTGTCTTTATTTCAGTTCTTTCGGTAATAAATAGTTTCAGATTCAAGATGTTGTAAAAAGTTGTTTTAAAATCTACAATAAAAATTCATCATATAGGACCGCGACCTTCATGCCAATATAAATTTTGTCTATTTTTTTAGAAATAACGATTTTAATTGTCGGTTAGGTATACTTACTTAGGGATTTATGGTTTACACAAAAATCGAACAAAACCAAATGAAATTTATTGATACGAGAGAATTGAATGCAAAAAAGTTGAATAACTTCAATCTTTACTACTATTACTACTACTACTATTACTACGAGCAAAGGACTGCGATAAGTAGTAGTGTAGCCATGTGTTATAAGAGTTTTACGACAACTTAACTTAACTTAATATTAAAAAACGCTCTCTATAAATTTTGTTTAGCTACAAAATGCTTCAACAACTTTGGCTTGTAGTTGTAGTAGTTTATGCACAGTTGCGTCCTAAGACAAGTCGTTGTTGTTGTTGTTTTATTTATTTTATTTATAATCATTTGTGAGCTAATAGTGACTCCCCAAATATGTGTGCTTAGCAGTAATAAACTAACTGTTCCGTCATTTATTTATTATATTTGTTGCAATAAAATAGTAAAGAAAAATAAAAAAAGTGAATTCAGTATTGGTAAGCACGTCCGTCTTATGACCTTTATATTTTTCAATACATCTATTTGTTTTTTTTTAAGTTCTTTTTTCTTTTCACTGTTGGTTATGTTGTCGAAAGATAAGAGGGTTCATAAGAGATTTTATGATCTCAATAAAATGTCTTTTATTTTTATGACAGCATTTTATGTGGGAATTCTGTTCTCGTTTTATTATCGTTTCGAGATAAAACGAAGTCATTCAATAAAAATTACTTTGTTTTCTTTTCTTTTTTCTTTTTTTTATTGGGATTGGTGTAAAAGATATTCGATAGCAGACAATTTCAGGAACGTGTTACATTCACCAAAATGTACGCAAACACATACGCGCGAGAAATTATAACTATTTGTTATATGGAGTGAATTGGTATCCATTGTTTACCCATAATAGTAATAATAATAATAATAATAATAATGATAATAAAAAAAAGGTTTCTCCAATAGTGTTTATGGAACATTAACCGGTTGTGTATCAAATTTTATAGCAAACTTGATTCTTAAGTAATGATAAGTTGTTTGAAATTGTTAAGCTTGATGAATATAAATTGAAATTAAAATGTATTTTATTTGCCCAATAATTCTATGGGTAGGGCGCACCGTAATCTCCATGGTAATCTAAACACTTGATAAAGATTCTTTTAGAGCTCATGGTTCGTTGAGATGAACAAACTCTGAAATTCAACATTTTTAAGGATATCGCAGATTTTATTGCATATGTGTATGTGTTAACATTTTTATTTCATTATTTTGTAAACAAATAAAAGATTTTTCGTCAATCCGTGTGTTCGTCACCGTGACGCGGTATCAACAACTCAATCTATTCGTCTAGTATCTATTCGCTTCTCGAAGACAATTGATTACAATGTCGGTAAATTGGAGTCATGCAAGTGTTTTAGTAAAGAGTTTAGATAATTTATAGGTATAAGTGAATCGTGCATTATTTACTTATTATCAAATGAACAGAACAGATATCACGATATAACCTCACAAGAAGCAAAAGAAAATGAACCGGTTTTTAATTTATTACAACACAAATAGTTATCAAACAATGTCTGATACTTTTAATTTTAGCAGACAAAAATTGATACTAGCTTCCCATTCCCCCAGAAGAACAAAACCATCGCCGTAGTTCTTTGCTAAGTCTATCAGTAATGCTAGTGCATTTCGCTTGACTATTTCGTTTATATAATGAATAATTTTTAGAATGTTCAGAATCAGAATGTAAAGAGAGAGAGAAAGAGAGAGAGAGAGAGAGAGAAAGAGTGATAGAGAGAGAGAGAGAGAGAGAGAGAGAGAGAGAAAGAGTGATAGAGAGAGAGAGAGAGAGAGAAAGAGAAAGAGAGAGAGAAAGAGAGAGAGAAAGAGAGAGAGAAAGAGAGACAGCAGGAAAGAGGAAAAGAGAGAGAGGGATAGAGGAAAAGAGAGAGAAAGAGAGAAGGAAAGAGGAAAGGGAAAGAGAGAGAGAAAGAGAGAGCGATAGAGGAAGAGAGGGAGAGAAGGAGAGAGGGAAAGATAGAGAAAGAGAGATAGGGAGGATAGAGGGAGAGATGGAGAGCGGGAGAGAGGGAGAGGGAGCAAGAGACTGAGAGAAAAAGGGCGAGAGAAATAAAAGCTCGGCTTACCAAAAGAGAGATAGAAAGAGAAAAAATTAAAGTTTTAGTTGCTAAGAAATTTTCGCATATCAATATTTAAAATGAGCATATTAAAATTTTGGCCTTTTGTGCAATACCTGCCGTGATTTATTGAAAGACGAATTGTTTTAGTTACATTTTACGACTGAAAAGTACATGGAAATATTTTTTGCATTTTTACTTTAATTATCTTAGGAAAATAAATGTAAGCTGATTAACTTCTTTAAGAAACCTTAACGAAGTCAAACTGTATAATCTTAAGTTGTATATATATGAAAATTGATTCAAAAATTTTGAATTTCAAAATTAATTTTTATAAAGCAATTAATACGTTGTCGTTGTCTTTCTTTTAAATCCCTCTACTAAATGATACAAAAAAACGTGGCCTGCATAGAAGTGTAGTGATCGTGTCTTAGATAAAGGTCAGGTTTATCTAATCAAGATCACTTACACATGTCTACAAAGGATGAGATATTCATTTCTAGGCCGATTTGTACGGTTTACGCTTTAGTTAAGAGATACAGGATTTCTATTTAGGATCATGGGGTTCTTGTCTTAGCTAAGCGATACACAGTCCTTGTCTCGACATTATATTTTTATTATTTTGCTAGCATTATTAAGAGGAGATAACGCCAGAAGACTCATTTAATTACGAATTCATAAATTGCACAAAATTCGAACTTTGCCTAAATTTTTGAACCACCTGCACTTACTATAAGAACACATAACTTGCCTATATATCCGCGATTATTAAAGAATTAATGATTTTTATAATTCTGAGTCAGGAATGTGAATGTACTGACTTTGTCATTCTATTTGCGCCTCCTCAATCATAAAAATCGGCTTCATTTTTTTTAGTAGAAAAATTGTCAACTGCATGTGTGTTGCTGTTAATCTTCATTCAACATAAGAACATTTAATAGTAAAAGCATACCCGCGATGCAATGCACTTGTTGAGGGAGCTTAAATAAGACATAAGATAAGAATAAGAAGAAGAGGAAGAAGAAGAAGAAAAGAATATACATATGTGTATTTAAATTAACTACAATTGAACAGTGTTGCCATCGCAAAACGCATATCAAACGGTACCAGACATAAGAACATTCATAAACCTTCTGAGCTTGGGGCCATGAATCTAATGAACATGATCCGCATGTAAACTCAGCTGGAAAACGTGAAAAGACTTAAAGTTTTCAAGGGTAGTTCGTATTAACTAGAAACATTTATTGGTGCGATGACGTATATCAGACACACTTGCTTCGACGAAAAAATTAGTCTTATAACTAACTGCCACGGCCTCTTATGACTCACAAATTGGACGCACTTGAGGTGGCCTTTCGAGAGTCTAAAGTTTTTTTTTTTTTGATTTAGAACATGAAGATTTTCTAGTTTGCATAACACATCGCTTCTTCTTAAATAAGTATTCATCAACGGCCTCTAAATATTCTATATTTGCATTTACGGGCAGAAATTCGTAACATTCAAGTGGAACAGCCGGTTTACTGGAGAAGTCATTTTTTAGTTCGATCCTTTCCAAAAGGGACGCCTATGTTAATTTATGTTAATGCTTTGCTGTGTTAATGTTATTGGTAAATGTCTTTGCTACTTAAATTCGAATTTATGTTCACACCATTTATAAAAAATACCGTTACCTCGTAAGTAATGTAAGAATCGGTGAGTTTTAATTTACTAAGAAATGTAGCGTAAAAAAGATGTAAATAGAAAATTTCAATTTCGAAAAAGACAATAAAACCAAATAACGTCTTTCGATGTCTAACTACGGTTGTTAATAAAATATTAAGTAAGAAAAATTTTAATTTTTTTTTTGAAAGTTATTGACATGTTGCATTATTATATTATATTATATGCCTGATGCACGCTAACGGAGGCGATATCTTCCAATTTAGCCCTGTAATAACCTTTTTCAATAGATTGTTTTGTGTTGGTCCACTGCCTTTAACATATTTATTCTCAAGGATTTATTAAAAAAGAAAAAATCTCCCGAAAAAACGTTTTAGTTTTAGTTTTTTTACATTATTTCGAAGTTATATTTTCTCATATAAAAAATCATATCTTAAAATTTCCATATTAAGTTTTGTAATCTAGATGGATTAGAGTTTAAAAGCCAAACCTAAGTTGACGCTTCTACATATACATTTATATATGTTAATATTCAGTTAAGATAATTTGTCCCCTCTCTCTCCCCTCTGTAGACTTAAAGCAAATTTGCTATTTTGCTATTATTGCGATTCTATGGCATAAATCGTTATTTTTATTTCTTTATTACTCATATCTATATATATCTATATGCATAAAGGCGGGAAGGGGGGTATAAAGAAAAAATTTTCTTATTTAAAATTTTATATGTTTTTAATGCTCCATAATTTACACCTTTTGATGAGTGTCGCTAAGTTGTTTGTTGTTATTGTTGTCCGCTTTTAGTGGCCACTATTATATTAATAACTTTATTTAACACCCTTTCTTCTTCTTCTTTTTTCCATTTCATTTACTTTATAATCTTCTGTGCTCTTTACAATGCCGGAATTATGACAACAAAAATATCACAAAAGCTGCTTAAATAAAATACAAAAACACAACGAACCTGACTTTTAAGTCCTTTTTTCTTTTTATTTATTTGTCTTTCTGCTGTTGCTGTTGATGTTGCTGTTGATGTTGACGTTATTTCAGTTTTACTCAAAGTCAAGTTTTAACCGTTAAGATGACAAATAAGTATGTTCATAAGCGATCAGTGTATGTATATTTAAGTTTTATGGTCAGAGATAGTGCGACGGACGGCAAGTGGTTAAGCATTATTAATAAGAAAAAGAAGCAAATAAAAAAAAGCCTGAACACTTAATTTAACTTAAGATGATATAAATTTTCAGATTAACAATAGTAGCATTGTTTGTACGATGCATACATGTACGCTGTTGGTGCATATTCCTTCGCCTTGTATGGATGTATTTTTAGTTTTTTTTTTTTATCATCTAGAAGATCGAAGGGTATGTCACCACATTTAAATATCCATTTAAGGTCTTATAAAGTATTGACTTTTGTTAATAAAATGATTTAACCGCACTATATATATTTGCTTGTATGTTCTGTTAGGCAATTCGTGTACGTTGTTCACCTCAAGGCGATGTTTAAAAATTGTAGAATATTTTGTTGAATCGTAGGCGGGAACCAACATTTTTCTTCGCTTTACGATGTGCTTGTTAATGTGTGCCGTTAAATATTTATAGTAAATTTTTAGAACTACATCTGCTCGAATACTTTAACTTCTTGCGAAGTTTTTGTAAAATTATTTTTAGTTTCCAATTGCATTTGAAAATCCCGTCTATTTTCAAATTTGACTTATTCTCTTAAAACTCCGATAGATTTTCAAGGTTTTATATCTCATAAATTTGAACAAGTTTAGAGAACGGCATACGAATGGATCTTAGAAGAACAAGTAGTTGCAAAAATTGTGTCGTGGAAAAACTTCGTGGCGATCGTCCTTTCCAAATAGATAACTTTAAAATTATTACGTAACACAAGCCCCATCAAATCATGAACATAACGCCCCTAAAAGTTAAAGGTCTATCGATAATCTTAGAAAACTTTCCGTCGAACGAAATCATATCTCAAAATTGACTCAAAATTTGTTATAACAGGTGCGTTGAAAACTTTGTAGGCTCACACATAGATGGCATTACATTACACAGTAAATCGATATAATTTTTAGTTAGCTCTCATCTTCAAAAGACACGCGTATAAATTTGACAGCTGGTGCACTATTAGTATGTAAGTTATAGCATTTTTAGTGAAGCAACTTTTGTTAGTTTGAAAAAATGGATAAAAATGTATTTCGTGTGTTAATAAAGCATTGCTTCTTGGTGAAAAAAAAGAACTATTGATGCCAAGGCTTGACTTGATAAACAGTATACGGATTTTGCACCAGGAAAATCAACCGTAGAGAAGTGATTTGCTAAATTTAAACGAGCCGAAATGAGCACTGAAAACGATGCACGCAGTGGACGCCTCAAACCATACAGTGAAGTTAAAGATATTAAAGAAACGTTTTGCACATGAGATACGATCATAATTTGCGGAAAAGATTGTGTTCCAAGTTGTTCCAGAGTCGTGTAAGTAGTATAAAGGCTGGACTATAACATGTCAAATAAGGTGATTAGTGGAATTGGAAAGCAGTCTTGTATGATGACCAATTTCCATCATGCAAAGCGCCGGCAATTCGTTCAATGGGTAATGGGAGCAATATCACATATTCATAAAATACTTGTTTTTATTTTTAAATGAAATGGTGCTCTGCTATTGAGACAATCTTTGGATTCTTATAAATCGGAGCAAAATAGGAAAAATAAGAAAATAAATGAATAAATAACTAAATAAATAAAAAAAAACTATACGAATACTGGGAGCTGACAGATACAACTAAACTCGAATGCAAACTTTGCTTTTCATTTGCATATCTTTTCATTATTATTTCTAGTATTTATAATTTATATATTATTGTGTGTGTGTGTGTGTGTGTGTGTGTGTGTGTGTGTGTGTGTGTGTGTGTGTGTGTGTGTGAAGCGCAGTACTTTTCACCTAAATTTATTATGTTGTTGCATACAATTGCCTTGAAATTGAGTTAAGAGAAAGACGACAGAAATCATATGGAAATCATTTAATCGTTTAAATGCTTACCCTCAACGATTTTTGCGGATTGCATGGGAATATTTTTAGTCTCTTTAGAATATTTATTGTCGTTTAACTCATGTTACTACTACATCTAACAAAAGGATGTAAGTTCGTCTATTTTTCACTTTTTTTATGGTTTGATTTAAAGGAAGGAGTTGTCTTTGACTAATAACGCGCTTGTAGGATTAAAACTTTCCAGGGTATAAATCAAAAGGGAAAGTCTTTGACTAATAACGTGTTTAGGGAATACGGTTAGTGTACGCCTTTAATTTCAAAGTTACATTTCCTTTTCCTTTTTTTTTGTCTTTAAAAGAATCTCAATATGGTGTTAAGCCGAGAGCGCTGAGATGATCTGTGTTCTTTAATAGCGAATATTTTCTCGTTTTATTTAAAAATACTTTGAAAAATATTTTGAAAAGTGACTCTTTCATGTATTATAATTCAATAAATAATCGTTTATACTGTTCACTTAAATGAAAAATACAGTATAAGCTTTTCTCAGCCTTCGAGCGTAATATTGATTGATTAGTGATTTGCTTTTCTAATGATAGATATTTTCATTTATTTGATTGATTCATTTCCGTCTTTAATCTCTTAAATTTTACGCACATACACAGACATCACGCACACGCACACACACACACACATATCTACAGCCATAAGTATTGTGTATGCATGGCTGTGTATATATAAATTGCAATTAAAATGCAATTTTTTGTTTTTAGTTCAAGTAAAGATAATAAATCATCATTACAATTAATATGTATGCATGTGTGTATGTGTATCTGTGTATGTATATTTCATAACAACCTCATATATAATTTTTCTATTTCACAATTACTATATAAGGAGAATTCCACATATTTTTAGATACAATTTATTATTATTATTACACTATAATCTATAGAAGGTATATTAAATATCTTAAATCATTTGTGCTTGTCTGCGGAAAATATAAGTTGACGAGCTTAGCAAACTACAGATAGATATTAAAGTAATTTAGTATTAGTTGCCCTCTTCTAAATCGGAATGGTATGAGTTCAAAAGTAGAAGCTAGCTTTGCTTAGAAGCAGCATATATTTCTTGTTACTATTTTGATTAAAAATGAAATTAAAAAAAAAAAAAAAAGAAAAGAATATAATTGTAAATGATTCGAAACCGTGCCTATAATTAAGTAAAAACTTGAACTATTTCTTCATAGGTGTTTTCTATATATCATTTGCATGCATATAACTCATACGTCCTGTCGGTTGATAATCACATACATTTGTTCATCATTAGAGAGAGAATAAACATTAATAAATAAAATATTTTGTACTAAAACTCTACTGACACAGTATTCAAGATTCCCTTCAATAACGAACAAAGCTTACCACCATTTGTAATGTGGGAATTATACCATACACAGATATTTACACACATATATTATTCACATTATTATAGAGTATGTGTTATTTTGTGCGTGTTTAAGTCTCTGTTGAATTTAAAAAAAAATATGTTTAAAAATTTGTTAAATTTAACATCAATTTGCTTTTTATTATGTTGCTATTTGTGTGTTGCCGTATAACAACTGCACATCATAGCACATGTTGTTGATTATTGTATATGTCGTGTGCATGCAATATACTAATTTATAATAGAGAAAAAAAAAACAACAAAAATTCTCTATAAATGTCATTTAATATCAGATATAATTACGCATACATGTGAATGTAAGCACTGCATGTATATATATTTATAATGACGCAGACATATGTTTATATTATTTCACACCAATATAATTGATAAATATTTATATGTAGACACACACACACATATATATATATATATATA